>OU342742.1:355472822-355698747 GCA_910589775.1 Avena eriantha
GTTCATGAAAAGAACAGACATGCAGTGAAACTGGGTTGTGGTTCATGAATAGAACAGACATGTAGTTTAACTAGGTATGGTTCATGAATAGAACAGACATGCACTGACACTGGTGGGCCCATCCTTATGTGGTTCATGAAAAGAGCAGAGATGCAATGACACTGGTGGATCCTTATGTGGTTTGTTTAGAGGAACAGACATGCAATGACACCGGTGGATCCATGTGTGGTTCATGAGAAGAACACACATCCAATGAATCTGGTAGATCCTTATGTGATTCATGAAAAGAACTGACATGCAATGACACTATGTATGGTTCATGAAAAGAACAGACATGCAATGACACTGGTGGGCCCATGCTTATGTGGTTCATGAGAAGAACACACACGCAATGACACTGGTGGATCCTTATGTGGTTTGTTTAGAGGAACAGACATGCAATGACACTCGGTGTGGTTTATGAGAAGAACACACATCCAATTAACTCTAGTGGATCTATCTTGGCATAATTTGATGTATTCCACGATGTATTTCATTGTACAAGACACTTTCCAGTTTTTATGCTACTCAGTTTTGCCCTTGGTTTTATGTGGTACTACTTAGTTTTGCCCACCGCCCCTCTCTATCTTTCGTAGAAGCCCAAAACTGTGCTCACCCTGTCTGCTACTCCCTGATTAGTTGTCATAGTTGTCACGCGGATCGTGCGCACCAACCGTTGATTCTGTGCGATCCAACGATGATCGTTGCACACCTCATGCCCTTCACAGTACAGCGTGAGACGGCACGGACGTCTCCCTCCGCGAGACTTCGACAGGAAGGAACATGATGCCGTCCATCGAAAAATTCGTCGAGCGATCATGTCAAGTTTAATCAAGCCTGAAAAGCCTACTACTCCTACTACAACTCATGCATAGGGCAATGGGGTCATCGAGTGCACGGTTGTCGACGGGACGCTGCAATTTATTGTCACTTGATTTTAATCAGACATATCGCATTTATACGCAGCGCTCTCAATCTCACTTCCAACTGGGCCCTACCGCTAGTAAAATTCCATGAGTCAAGGGCCCCCCTCGAGTACATCTAACGTTGCTAGAAATTAGTTCCCGGCCACTTGCATGCAGTGGAATCGAGGTCTGCCATGAGCGTGTTTTCAATGCAGCTCTAAAGTGGAGATCGTAGCTATTTCAAAAAAAGGGAACCAAAAAAAAGGGTGGAGATCGTGGTAGCCCCCCGCCCCCCACCCCACCCCCCTCCCCGCGCACTACACATGTCCACTTGAGGACTACGAACGGTCTGGTGTTTATAACCCCCCTCGACCTTCTTCTTCCATGAGCTCGTGTCATTTCCCCCCAGTCTGTCTAGTCCCAAGACCACAATATACACCTGCCGCGTGCGCCGAATCTCCCTCGTTTGCACTACCTCCTTCCCTTGGTGCGCCATGAAGCGTACGCATGGAGAAGATCCGGAGGTGAAGCCAGTTGAAGGCGAAGCAGCAGATGCCTCTATCGTCACCAAGCAGACGGAGGCGTCTTCTCCGGGCACGAACGCCGCTCGTCACCACGCTGTCGAGGGTGCGAACTCATCCATCCAGCCAGTAGCCGTCGCCGCCGAGCAGCAGGTGGTAGTCGTCGCCGCCGAGCAGCAGTTGGTAGCCATCGCCGCCGAGCAGCAGGTGGTAGCCATCCCCGCCGAGCAGCAGCTGGCTGACAACGTCGTGGTGCCGGCGGCAAATCTGGATCGGGGGCAGCCGGCAGGCGGAGGCAATCCGGTGATCTACATTGACGACCCCATCGCCGTTCAAGAAATCTTCGATGCAATCGCGGAGAATGATGAGTTCGAGGAGGAAGTCCCTGATGAGGAGTCCGAGGTACTACATTGCTAGCTTCTCTAGTCGCAGCTGCAATTTTCACTGTTGATACATAGGATTTGCTCAATTGTGTACAGATTCTTTTCCTCTTGAAGTAGGGTAGTATATATATGATTCGATCGGTTGATTGATGCATCTTCCATCTAGTCACAAAACCCCAATCCGTCTAGTCACAAAACCCCAATCTGCTCATCTGCCATCTAGTTGAGTTTGCTAGTTGAGTGTAGATTTCGATACACAGCAGGCCTATAACATTACATTTATATTCCTTACTGAGCCTAATGATTCAATTTTTCCCCAAAATAGTGCAAAGGCATCGGATGGTCTCGTTTTCTTAGGGATGGTTAGTGGCCCTGAGGCAGCAATGCACATAAACAATATAGGTTGTGCTGTTGGTATTTTGGTTCTCCGACTCCATCGCTGAAAAAAATGAGGCCCTAATTTTTCTCTCATATGGAACCTAAATATATAATATTTGTATTGTTTCTGATCCATGAATGTGTTGTATGATGCATTTGTATATCCCTGAATATTGTTTGGTACGATTACATTTCAATTTCTTATTGTGGCCAATGATTCAAATTTGCCCCAAAGAGAGGCAGACACATTGGTGTCAAATTTTTGCAGGGATGAGTGAGCGAACCTGGGGCCATGTACAAGATCAATATAAGCTGTGCAATTGTTACTTGGTTCGCAAGACCCCAATCTGCTCATCTGCCATCTCTGTAGAAACTTATGAGGCTGCAATCTTTATTCTACATTCATAGAACTATGATATTTGAATTATCTATTCCATGCATTCATAGTGTATAAGAATTACATTTTAGTTTGTCACCGAGGGCGATGATTGAAATTTGCCCCAAAAGAGTTCAAGTGGAGACACGTATGATGGTGTCATGTTTTAGGGATGTGTTGGTGAACCTGATGCAGCAATGCACACAAACAATATAGGTTGTGCTGTTGGTACTTTGGTTCCCCAACTCCATCTCTGAAACAAATTTTGAGGCCCTAGATTTATTCTCATGTGGAACTACATATATGATCCTTGAATTGTTTCTGATCTTTTAATGATTGGTATGATGCATATGTATATGAATGTTTTTGATCATAAGTACTTTTAACATGCACCTGAAGATTAATTGTTTGGTTTTTTATTTATAATTACAATATTTAGGCTTGTTTTTGTACCTGACTATGTATATCCCTGAATAATGTTTTGTACGATTACATTTCAATTTCTTATTGTGGCCAATGATTCAAATTTTCCCCAAAAGAGAGGCAGACACATTGGTGTCAGATTTTTTCAGGGACGAGTTAGTGAACCTGGGGCGATGTACAACAACAATACAGGTTGTGCAATTGTTACTTGGTTCACTCACGCCATCCCTGAATAAACTTATGAGGCCGCAATCTTTATTCTACATTCATAGAACTATGATATTAAAATTATCTATTCCATGCATTCATAGTGTATAAGAATTACATTTTAGTTTGTCACCGAGGGCGATGATTGAAATTTGCCCCAAAAGAGTTCAAGTGGAGACACGTATGATGGTGTCATGTTTTACGGATGTGTTGGTGAACCTGATGCAGCAATGCACACAAACAATATAGGTTGTGCCGTTGGTACTTTGGTTCCCCAACTCCATCTCTGAAACAAATTTTGAGGCCCTAGATTTATTCTCATGTGGAACTACATATATGATCCTTGAATTGTTTCTGATCTTTTAATGATTGGTATGATGCATATGTATATGAATGGTTTTGATCATAAGTATTTTTAACATGCACCTTAGGATTAATTGTTTAGTTTTTTTATTTATAATTACAATATTTAGGCTTGTTTTTGTACCTGATTATGTAGATCCCTGAATAATGTTTTGTACAATTACATTTCAATTTCTTATTGTGGCCAATGATTCAAATTTGTCCCAAAAGAGAGGCAGACACATTGGTGTCAGATTTTTTCAGGCACGAGTTAGTGAACCTGGGGCGATGTACAACAACAATACAGGCTGTGCAATTGTTACTTGGTTCACTCACGGCGTCCCTGAATAAACTTATGAGGCTGCAATCTTTATTCTACATTCATAGAACTATGATATTAAAATTATCTATTCCATGCATTCATAGTGTATAAAAATTACATTTTAGTTTGTCACCGAGGGCGATGATTGAAATTTGCCCCAAAAGAGTTCAAGAGGAGGCACGTATGATGGTGTCGTGTTTTAGGAATGGGTTGGTGAACCTGAGGCAGCAATGCACACAAAAAATATAGGTTGTGCTGTTGGTACTTTGGTTCGCCTACTCCATCTCTAAAACAAATTATGAGGCCCTAGATTTATTCTCATGTGGAACTACATATATGATGCTTGAATTGTTTCTGATCTTTTAATGATTGGTATGATGCATATGTATATGAATGGTTTTGATCATAAGTATTTTTAACATGCACCTTAGGATGAATTATTTGGTTTTTAATTTATAATTACAATATTTAGGCTTGTTTTTGTACCTGACTATGTATACCCCTGAATAATGTTTTGTACGATTACATTTCAATTTCTTATTATGGCCAATGATTCAAATTTTCCCAAAAGAGAGGCAGACACATTGTTGTCAGTTTTTTTTCAGGGACGAGTTAGGGAACCTGGGGCGATGTACAACAACAATACAGGCTGTGTAATTGTTACTTGGTTCACTCACGCCATCCCTGAATAAACTTATGAGGCCGCAATCTTTATTCTACATTCATAGAACTATGATATTCAAATTATCTATTCCATGCATTCATAGTGTATAAGAATTACATTTTAGTTTGTCACCGAGGCCGATGATTGATATTTGCCCCAAAAGAGTTCAAGTGGAGACACGTATGATGGTGTCGTGTTTTAGGGATGTGTTGGTGAACCTGAGGCAGCAATGCACACAAACAATATAGGTTGTGCTGTTGGTACTTTGGTTCCCCAACTCCATCTCTGAAACAAATTTTGAGGCCCTAGATTTATTCTCATGTGGAACTACATATATGATCCTTGAATTGTTTCTGATCTTTTAATGATTGGTATGATGCATATGTATATGAATGGTTTTGATCATAAGTATTTTTAACATGCACCTTAGGATTAATTGTTTAGTTTTTTTATTTATAATTACAATATTTAGGCTTGTTTTTGTACCTGATTATGTAGATCCCTGAATAATGTTTTGTACAATTACATTTCAATTTCTTATTGTGGCCAATGATTCAAATTTGTCCCAAAAGAGAGGCAGACACATTGGTGTCAGATTTTTTCAGGGACGAGTTAGTGAACCTGGGGCGATGTACAACAACAATACAGGCTGTGCAATTGTTACTTGGTTCACTCACGGCGTCCCTGAATAAACTTATGAGGCTGCAATCTTTATTCTACATTCATAGAACTATGATATTAAAATTATCTATTCCATGCATTCATAGTGTATAAAAATTACATTTTAGTTTGTCACCGAGGGCGATGATTGAAATTTGCCCCAAAAGAGTTCAAGAGGAGGCACGTATGATGGTGTCGTGTTTTAGGAATGGGTTGGTGAACCTGAGGCAGCAATGCACACAAAAAATATAGGTTGTGCTGTTGGTACTTTGGTTCGCCTACTCCATCTCTAAAACAAATTATGAGGCCCTAGATTTATTCTCATGTGGAACTACATATATGATCCTTGAATTGTTTCTGATCTTTTAATGATTGGTATGATGCATATGTATATGAATGGTTTTGATCATAAGTATTTTTAACATGCACCTTAGGATGAATTATTTGGTTTTTAATTTATAATTACAATATTTAGGCTTGTTTTTGTACCTGACTATGTATACCCCTGAATAATGTTTTGTACGATTACATTTCAATTTCTTATTATGGCCAATGATTCAAATTTTCCCAAAAGAGAGGCAGACACATTGTTGTCAGTTTTTTTCAGGGACGAGTTAGGGAACCTGGGGCGATGTACAACAACAATACAGGCTGTGCAATTGTTACTTGGTTCACTCACGCCATCCCTGAATAAACTTATGAGGCCGCAATCTTTATTCTACATTCATAGAACTATGATATTCAAATTATCTATTCCATGCATTCATAGTGTATAAGAATTACATTTTAGTTTGTCACCGAGGTCGATGATTGATATTTGCCCCAAAAGAGTTCAAGTGGAGACACGTATGATGGTGTCGTGTTTTAGGGATGTGTTGGTGAACCTGAGGCAGCAATGCACACAAACAATATAGGTTGTGCTGTTGGTACTTTGGTTCCCCAACTCCATCTCTGAAACAAATTTTGAGGCCCTAGATTTATTCTCATGTGGAACTACATATATGATCCTTGAATTGTTTCTGATCTTTTAATGATTGGTATGATGCATATGTATATGAATGATTTTGATCATAAGTATTTTTAACATACACCAGAAGATTAATTGTTTGGTTTTTTATTTATAATTACAATATTTAGGCTTGTTTTTGTACCTGACTATGTATATCCCTGAATAATGTTTTGTACGATTACATTTCAATTTCTTATTGTGGACAATGATTCAAATTTTCCCCAAAAGAGAGGCAGACACATTGGTGTCAGATTTTTTCAGGGACGAGTTAGTGAACCTAGGGCGATGTACAACAATAATACAGGTTGTGCAATTGTTACTTGGTTCACTCACGCCATCCCTGAATAAACTTATGAGGCCGCAATCTTTATTCTACATTCATAGAACTATGATATTAAAATTATCTATTCCATGCATTCATAGTGTATAAGAATTACATTTCAGTTTGTCACCGAGGCCGATGATTGAAATTTGCTCCAAAAGAGTTCAAGGGGAGACATGTATGATGGTGTCGTGTATTAGGGATGGGTTGGTGAACCTGAGGCAGCAATGCACACAAAACATATAGGTTGTGCTGTTGGTACTTTGGTTCGCCTCCTCCATCTCTAAAACAAATTATGAGGCCCTAGATTTATTCTCATGTGGAACTACATATATGATCCTTGAATTGTTTCTGATCTTTTAATGATTGGTATGATGCATATGTATATGAATGGTTTTGATCATAAGTATTTTTAACATGCACCTGAGGATTAATTGTTTGGTTTTTTATTTATAATTACAATATTTAGGATTGTTTTTGTACCTGACTATGTATATCCCTGAATAATGTTTTGTATGATTACATTTCAATTTCTTATTGTGGCCAATGATTCAAATTTGTCCCAAAAGAGAGGCAGACACATTGGTGTCAGATTTTTTCAGGGACGAGTTAGTGAACCTGGGGCGATGTACAACAACAATACAGGCTGTGCAATTGTTACTTGGTTCACTCACGCCGTCCCTGAATAAACTTATGAGGCCGCAATCTTTATTCTACATTCATAGAACTATGATATTCAAATTATCTATTCCATGCATTCATAGTGTATACAAATTACATTTTAGTTTGTCACCGAGACCGATGATTGAAATTAGCCATAAAAGAGTTCAAGGGGAGACAAGTATGATGGTGTCGTGTTTTAGGGATGGGTTGGTGAACCTGAGGCAGCAATGCACACAAACAATATAGGTTGTTCTGTTGGTACTTTGGTTCGCCTACTCCATCTCTAAAACAAATTATGAGGCCCTAGATTTATTCTCATGTGGAACTACATATATGATCCTTGAATTGTTTCTGATCTTTTAATGATTGGTATGATGCATATGTATATGAATGGTTTTGATCATAAGTATTTTTAACATGCACTTGAGGATTAATTGTTTGGTTTTTAATTTAGAATTACAATATTTAGGCTTGTTTTTGTACCTGACTATGTATATCCCTGAATAATGTTTCGTACGATTACATTTCAATTTCTTATTATGGCCAATGATTCAAATTTGTCCCAAAAGAGAGGCAGACACATTGGTGTCAGATTTTTTTAAGGACGAGTTAGTGAACCTGGGGCGATGTACAACAACAATACAGGCTGTGCAATTGTTACTTGGTTCACTCACCCCGTCCCTGAATAAACTTATGAGGTCGCAATCTGATGCAATTATTTGTCATTGTGTTGAGATGAAATGATATATGAACCGATCAAACTATTGCTGAGATGCTTTATTTTTGATATCCACGGATATATTGTCTTACATATACATGTTGTCAATTCTTGAGTTGTAATACAATTCAATCATATGTATGAGTTCTAAGTTATGTTCTTAAAAATCAACAGGAGGATGATGATGAGGTGGACGATAGCAAGGAATCCAGGGACAACAAGAGCCGCTACGTGCTGAGGCGGTTATGGTGTGGGCTAATCCGTTTCCACCGTAGGGGGAGACTGTTTTGCCCATTCTGTGGTAGAGCAATCAACATAGACCTCGACAGCATGATCCAGCACACGGAGGGCGTTGGCAGAGGCAGAGGAAGGCATAAGGCGATTACCTTGGCGCAGCACGCAGCCTACGGAAAATTCCTCCGGGAGTATGTCAGGACTGGCCTATATCTCATCGACTAGGCTGTCGCTGCCTCCTAATGATAAACCCCTGCCCTGCTAGGTGTCTCCGTGTCCTGGCCTCCTGCTGTAGCCCCTGCTTTTATTTTGTTCTAGTTAATTATTACATGTGTGTGGAATGTACGACAATATATCCGTGGTGTCTCTGGTAAACCTTATATATTAATCTACTCCTTTATATGGAGTGTCTTAAAGTTTCTAGTGTTAAATTATATTTACTGCTCATGCTCATGCACACTACACAATATTTCTGGTGCTCGATTATATTATAATTGTCAAGAAATACATCAAAAAGTTAAATTGGTTCAAATTTTGTATTGAAGTAACTAAATGTATCACACACAAAATAAACTAGAAACTAAAATCTAGTTCAAACACATAATGTATCACCACCACTTGTTGTCGTCTTTGACTTGCTTCCCCTTCAGTCGTGGTGCCATGGGCAGGGACCAAGTGGGTCTCTGTTGTGCGTTTCCCATCGTCCATGCCTGCAAGGAAATGGGTGAAAGGAACTGTCTGCAAGGAACTACCTTCGAGAGGAAGAAGAAGATGAACCGACGGTTCTAGAACAGAGGAAGAAGAAGCTCCCAGGAAAACTACAGAGGAATGAATGAGGAAGAGGAATGACTACAGAAGAAACGTGGTAACTGCAACTTTCGGTTCGAGAACTCACCGTGGTTACGTGGAGATCGTGGCAGTGCTGCCGGTTCAACAAGTGGGGCCAGTTCCTGCAAGAATATGAAATTAGCCGTGCATTTTTCTATGTGAGAAATTGAGATTTGAACAAACGAGATTTGCTAGTTTAACATACAACAACACTTATAGGCCCAACATGGCAGAACTTGGAGAGCCCCAAAACTTGAGCTACCACAGAGACCTTGGTAGAAGTGGCAGAATTGGTGCGGGTGCAACCACGGCGACGACGAGCTCAGATTCTAGAGGAGGACAACATAACCGAGCATGGTCGACAAGGTGATAGATCTCACCGGGAACCAATTCTCGTCCCTGACCGTGCCATGGGTGCGTCCATGGCGAGGGCAAGCTCTGACTCAGGATAGGGAGGAGAGCGGGACCGAGCAGCTTCGTCACTTCCCAGCTCTGTGCCATGGCCGCGACCACAGATTGCCGCTCCGGGGAAGAAGACGAGTAATGGAGGCGCCAACGCTGCAAGCCTACAGGGAGGAGAGCTGGGCCGAGCAGGTTCGACCACATCCTAGCTCTGTGCCATGGCTGCGACGCCCCACAGATTGCCGCTCCGGGGAAGAAGAAGACGCGTAATGGATGCAGGCGCCAACGCTGCAAGCTTAATTGACACCTAAGTGACGGGAGCGACATGAGCAACATAACGGCGAGAACTGATAGGGGGCCCAACTTGACGGCCGTTAGCCTGATTTTTTTGTATTGAAACATAAAGTTGAATTCGTGCCGAAAAAGACCCTTAGAGTATTTGGCACGCCAACTATAGTCATCGTGGATGATATCAGGGAACTCGGGTACCACGTTGCCTGGACACCCCAACCTTCGGGCCGCAAAATGTATTCTCGTGCTCGGGCTGCGGAGGAGCAGGGCCTCATGAGGCATCGCGAGGATAAAAACGAGGTCAGTGACCATGGGTGAGGTAACTGATGGCCGTGGGGCGGGCCATGGAGTTCAGAGCTTGACACTTTAGGCCATGACGCGCTCAGGCTGTGGAGGAGCAGGGCCGCATGAGCCATCGTGAGGATAAAAACGAGGTCAGGGACCATGGGTGAGGTAACTCATGGCTGTGGAATGGGCTGTGGAGTTCAGAGTTCAACACTTTAGGCCCTGACGCGCTCGGGCTGTGGAGGAGCAGGGCCTCATGAGCCATCGTGAGGAAAAAATGAGGCCAGGGACCTTGGGTGAGGTAACTTACGGCTGTGGGAAAAGCCATGGACTTTAGAGCTAGACACTTTAGGCCCTGACGAGGTGCCCCATAGACCTTACCGGAGAGGGCCGTAGGGAAAAAGCACCCACCGTCAGAGGCCTGCACACATTTCACGCGAGGATCTTAAGCACCAGGAACTGTGTCACGCGGTAACTCATAGCCATGTATGTCCCGTGAGTTCATAGTTCTACACTTTTGGCCCTGTTTCCGACAGGGATCCGGCCTGGTGAAGGGTACCGTACGTAGCCCCCGCTCACGCGGAGTGTGTGAGGGAAATCTTGTGGTGCGATTTTTCAGAGAAAATGCTTTTTTAAAGAAAAACCAAATAGCCAATGTGCGTGAGACACAAAATCCAAGGAAGTCCTAGTATTACATGCTTATTACAAACGCCACTGTGGCCCACACCGGCGCGCCATTTGGATACGTTTTTCCACCTCCCAGCAGCCCGGTCCGCCAGCCCTCTTGGCCACTTAGCTGTCGCTGCGAGGAGAACAGGTGTTGTATGTGTACTGGGTACAGTCCATGGGGAAGTAGGGTGCCCCCGCATCATCGCCATCCTCTGGAGGCACCTCCTCCCTAACGAGGATGGGCGGGGGCGCGCCCGAACCCCTCATGAGGTTACAGGCACCGGTCACGCCCGGCTTCTCCCGAGGTGGGAACAATGCAGCAGCTGCTCTTTTTTCCATGGCATTCTCCTGGGCCATCATTTGCTTCTTCCTGGTGGAGCCTCTGACGTAGTCCAGGGTGTCAACATCCTTGGGATAGGTGGCAGCAGTGGTATTGTAGGTGTGCTCCAAGGAGCGTAGAGCTTACACCTCATTGCAACGCACCGTGATGACTTCGCCGCTACTGCCAGGCATCTTGAGCATGTTGTAGGCATGGTGAGTGGAGGCCATGATCTTGGCCAACACTGGGTAGCCGAGGATGACTTTGTACGGAAAGTTGATGTGCGCCACATCGAAGTCGACGAGCTCAGTGCAGTAGTTGTCGTGCGTTCCGAATGTGACAAAAAGGCGTAACTGCGCGATGGGCATGGTGGACCCGCTTGTCACCTTGGAGAATGGCATGGTCGGCATCAGCCTATCATAAGGCACCTGGTGGAGATGGGGTGGTTGCTGGAGTCGAAGGTGATGGCGCACTGGGACCACTTGAGCTTCGGCGAGGGGATTCCTGGTCTGGCAGCTACGACCTCGCGAGTGAGCAGACTGAAGTGTTGGTTGGACGTTGGGGCTTGGGAGCCACCAAGGATGGAGGCTATGGCAGCTTGCGGCACCTAGTAGACCCAGGGTGCTTGATGCGTCCTTGCTCTTGTGGGTGTAGATGCTGTTGCGTGGCGTTGGATTGGTGACCTACCAGAGGGGCATCACGCCCTCCAGGATTGTTGTTCCAGCGGTTTCCTCCCTGGTTGCCCCTTCCTTGGCCGCCTCGCTCGCCTCGCGACCTTCCCTTTGTCTGGCTATTTCCCATGTCACGTAGTTTCTTGAGCTTGTAGTAGTCGTCAATGGGGTGGCCTGGCTTCTTGTGGAAGGGCAGAACGAATTGTTGTCCCTCTCCCGCTTGCTGGCCCCCTCGTGGGGACTCTTCTGATCCAGCTCAGTCGCCAGGACGGCGGCAGTCTTGTGCTTGGGCTCCTTGTCTTTACCCTCGGATGAACTGGAGGCCTTAGGAGTGACTTCAGCCTTAGCGAGGCCAAACATTTACCCAGCCTCGGCTTCGGTGCACTTCTCGTCCATGACGAAGAGCTTGGCGGTGGTGGTGAGGTTCTTACCCCGAATCCCGACCTTTTCCCTCATCTTGATGTCCTTCACGCCCTCGGAGAAGGCAGTGATGATGTTGGAGTATGAGATCTTGGGGATTTTGTTGCGGACTTGACTGAACCTCTACAGTAACTTGAAGAAAGTCTCCCCAGGCTACTGGTGTATCTAGTAGAGGTCATAGTAGGTGAGTGGGTGCTCATAGGTCCCCTTGAAGTTGGAGATGAAGAGGGAGCTTAGCCCCACCCATGAGTCGATCGACTCCTTGGGGAGGTTCATCAGCCAGGTGCTGGCCGCTTCCTTCAGGCATAGGGGAAACTAGTTCGCCATGACGCGGTCATCTCCTCCTGTCGCTTCGACGCTCGTGGTGTAAAGCTAGAGGAAATCACACGGGTTCGTGGTGCCATCATAGCACGCTAGTGTTTCTGGGCGAACTTGTGGGGACAGATGACGCAGCGGAGGTTCTTGATGAAGGCAAGGCAGTCGTTGGCCCAGCCTGCCCTGCCACTATCGAGGGACGCGCGGTTCTGCTGCCTAGTGGCGGAAATTTCCTCGGCGAGGCGGTCCTCCTATTAACGCAGCGACGGGAGGCGAGATGATCTAGTAGCTGTTTGCAGGCGGTGGAGAGGCGTCACCTGGCTTGGCCGCGCCACCACGCGAATGGGGTGGGAGCGCGCCCGCAGCCCCTAGCTCTCCGCCAGCGGTCCGATCCCTGGGCCCTCTGGCGAGAGGGTGGTGGCCTTGAGGACCTCGGTGATCCGGTCATGCCACTTCTCTGAGCCGTGCTCAGCCGGCGGGTGGTCTAGGAGCTCGCACACCATGCATTTGGCGGCCTCCGGGGTGAGGTGCTCGAGGTGGCCACCAGAAGACTCGGTGCGGGAAAGTGACGTGACACCGTGTGAGGAGGGGGTCGGCTCCTGCGACGGGTGGTAGTAGAATCCCCCTAGTCCTCCATCCACGAGTCTTGCTTAGAGGCAGTGCGCTTCCAGGCCGGCTCCGTGTGGGCCTTGCTTGCCGCATGATGGATTGCACGCTCGGCACGCGTCTCGTTGCCAGCCGACATGCTACCGAGGTTGTCGAAGGTCTCGAAATCGCGCCTCAGTCCCCTACCTAGCATGCCAAATATTAGAGATTTCTCCCACGGAGGAACTAGGGTCCAACGATCCCTTGGTTCATTAGGGGGCTAAACGCACGATTCTGAAGGAGTTCGGCGATGGCTACGGCTGTGAAGCGGATGCACGATAGATAGTTAACACCGGGTTTTTTACCCAGGTTTGGGACCGTCCTGAGAAGGTAAACCCCCTACTACTGCATGGTTTTATTGCTCGCTTGCCTCGCGAGGTTACAATGGTGGATGAAAGTCTAGGGTTTTAGATCTCTGGGATCTGTCCCTTTACAAGGTAGGAGAAGGGCTCCTTATATAGTGTGGCGTCGGGCCTCTACCCTTGTTCCATGGATGGGGAGGGTCACCACAGTGCTGCCCAATTAAATCCGAGTCTAGCAGACTACTTTCCCTAGACTTGGTCTATCTCGCCGCACTACCCTTCATCCTCCTGTAAAGTGCCCTTTGTTTATGTCACTTGTCTTCATCCCGTGCTCTCTGCTTTTCCCTCCTTTAACCTAAATGGTAGCTGGAGGGGGGCCCTACCAACAATTCATCTGACCCTGCCCTGTAAAAATTAGGGGGTGGACTGGGTCTCCACTTCGGAGGCGGTTGATGATGCAGGAGCTCTGTACTTGCTGTGGGGGCGGTAGTCCTCACCCCGGGTAGCGTAGTCACGATTCTACCCCCGGATGACCCCGGGGGCATCTGATCCTCGAGGGAGATACGTGTTGTCGTGGTATCCTCTCTAGGGAGAGAACGCCGTGAGGCCCACTCGAGTTAGTTCCTTTGATGGGCATCCTACCTCTTGAGGGCGGAGACCCCTCTGCTGCATGGCCCATCCAACGCGGGGACATGGCACCCCCGATGTCAGGGCTCTGACAGGGGCATTACCTCCTCATGAGGGTCCCAAACCTGGGTAAAAAAAATCCCGGTGTCATCTCTCTGTCATGTGCTTGCTCCGCCGCCTTCGACTTTGCTAAGTTCCCTCGAGACCGCTTGTTCAGCCCCCCCATGAACAAAGGGATCGTTGGACCCTAGTTCCTTCACAGGACAAATCGCCGACATTTGGAGCGCCAGGTAGGGGCCTGAGGCGCACTTTTAAGACCTTCGACGATAACAGCAGCATGTCGGCCAACAACAAGACGCGCGCCGAGCTAGACCTCCATCGCATGGCAAGCAAGGCGCAGACGGAGTAGGCCCCACAACGTGCCGCCTCCGAGCAAGTTCCGTGGACGGAGGACGAGGGGGGCTCCTCCTACTGCCCGTCATGGGAACGCTCTCCCTTCTCGCACGGTGCCACGTCGCTCTCCCACACCACGTCGTCCTGCGGCCACCCTGATCAGCTCACCCCGGAGGCTGCCAAGTGCATTACGTGTGAGATCCAAGACCACCCACCGGCAGAGTAGGGTCAGGAGAGGTGGCGCGACCGGATCGCTGAACTCCTTGACACAGCCACCCTCTTCCTGAGGGCTCGGGTGCTCGACCTAAAGGCGGGGAGCTGGGGCTGGGGGCTCACTTTTTGCTCGCCAACATTGATAGGCGACCAAGCCAGACAACGCCACTCTCCCGCCCGCGAAGAACTGCCAGATCATCTCACCACCCCCCCCCCCACAGCCGTGGCACCGCTGTGCGAGCGCGAGGACCGCCTCGTCGGGGAAATCGCGACTGCAGTGTAGCAGAGCCATGCGACTCTCGCCAACAGCAAGGCAGTCTAGGCCAATGGTTGCCTTGCCTTCACCAAGAGCCTCGCCAGCGTGGTCTCCCCCCACAAATTCTGCCCGGAGACACCGGCGTGCTACGACAGCACGACTAAGCTATGCGAGTTCCTCTGGCTCTACACCACTGGAGTCGAGGCGGTGGGAGGAGATGACTGATTCATGGAAAACCCGTTCCCCCTGTGCCTAAAGGAGACGGCCAGTACCTGGCTGATGAACCTCCCTCAAGAGTCAATTGACTCATTGGTGGAGATCAGCTCCCTCTTTATCTCCAACTTCAAGGGAACCTACGAGCGCCCCCTCACCTACTATGACCTCCGCTAGATACGCTAGCAGCCTAGAGAGAACCTCTTCAAGTTCCTGCAGAGGTTCAACCGAGTTCGCAACAAGATACACACAATCTCAGACTCCAACATCAATATGAGGGAAAAGATTGGGATCCGGGGTGAGAGCCTCACCATCACTGCCGAGATATTTGTACTGCCACTTCCACAAGAAGCCAGATCACCCCACTGACGACTGCTACGAACTCAAGAAACTCCACGACCTGCATAGCAGCCAGAGGAAGGGGAGGCCGAGTAGTGAGCGAGGCGGCCAAAGCGGAGGCAACTTGGGAGGCGAGCGCTAGAACAACAACTCCGGCGGGCGCGATGCCCCTCCGGCGAGCAATCAAGCCAACACCTTGCAACAGCACCCGCACCCCCAAGAGAAGGGATGTGCCGAGGACCCCGAGGGATACCAAGTGCCAGGGGGTGCCATAGCATCCATACTTGGTGGCTCGCAAGCCCCGACGTCCAACTGGCAGTTCAAGCTGCTCACTCGCGAGATCGCAGCTGCCAGACCGGGAGTCCCCTCACCAAAGCTCAAATGGTCCTAGTATATCATCACCTTCAACGCCAGAGACCACCCCGTCACCACTAGGCATGTGGGCACTCTTCCCCTGGTCTGCACTCCCACCATAAACAACATCGCGGTCGCGAAGACCCTCATTGATGGCAGTGCGGGCCTGAACATGATCTCCACCAAGACTTTTGCCCAGCTGCAGCTGTCGTACGACAGGTTTATGCTGACCATGCCACTCTGGGGCTGATGCCGTACGACAGCCTGACGCCGACCATGCCACTCTAGGGCTGATGTCGTACGACAGGCTGATGTGGACCATGCCACTCTGGGGAGTTTTGCCCAACTACAGGTGTTATACGACAGGCTGAAACCGCACAACATCATCCTTGGCTACCCCACCCTAGACAAGTTCATGGCCGCCACTCATCATGCCTACAACATGATCAAGACGCATGGCAGCATCATCAGAGTCATCACGGGCCGTTGCGATGAACTAGAAGCCTTACACTCCCTGGAGCACGCCTATAAGACTGTTGTCGCCACCTACCCCGAGGATGTGAATGCCCTGGACTACATTGGTGGCTCCACCAAGAGTAAGTAGATGATGACCCAGGAGAAAGCCATGGCAAAGATAGCAGCATCCGCTCTATTCCCGCCTCGTGAGAGACATGACGTGTTCGGTGCTCCCAATGTCAAGAGGATCCCGGGGGTACCCCTGTCTGCCCTCACGAGGGATGAGGAGCCTCCTAAGGACGGTGGTGACACGGAGGCTGTGGACTTCCCCATGGACTGCACCCAACGCACATACAACACCAGCTACCCACACGGTGGCACCTGAGCAGCCGATGGGCTGATGGTCCTAGCTACTGGACGATAGACAAACCTCTCCGGATGATGCGCCTGACTCCATGACTTTTTGAAGGTGAACCTAGAAAAACCATCATTCCTTACGGTTTCTCCTATCGATAAGACCCCGTGCAAGACACGGTGGCATTGTCAGAAGCCTGCACTACTGGTGCTCCTTTGGATCTTGTGTTGCGCGCACACTTGGCTACTTGGTTTTCCTAGAAATAGCATTTCTCGGAAAAACCGTGCCGCTAGATTTCCATAAGATAGCCCACGCGAGCGGGGGCTGGGGACGGTACCTTCCACCGAGCCGGTCCCCCAGCAGCATCAAAGCCTAAGGTGCCGAGATATGAACTGATGGGACAATCCCGGCTATGATTTATCGCCGGTCGGAGCTGCTACTGGTTCGTAGCCACATATCGTCAACATATTCAATGAATTCCCAGGCATGGCGCACTCGGGCCCTGAGTGGTGCAAGCACACTATGGAGCGACGACAACATCACATAGGCAGAGTCAAGGCCGGCGTCTACCATCTCTTGAATCCGGAGGATGGCCAGCATCAGCGCTTGCATATCCGTACCCATGGTGTTCCAGTCATCCTAGGGTTGCGTCCTGGCAGCCAAAGCTTGCAGGATGTCCTCGGCCTCTGTCACCTAGGAGTAGCACCAGCCCATGCGGAAGAGGGTCCAATCATGCCTCTGGACCTCGATGTAGAGGAAGTCAAACTCCTCGCGGCGCATGAAGAACACCGAGCCAAACAACATCTGCTCAGGCACCAGCTTGAGGTGGAAGTAGTGGCGAAAGAGCTCGAGTGACGCCAGCATGCCGACGAAGAACTCGCACAACCATTAGAAGTTGGCGAGCAAGAGAATGCCAGAGGGATGCATATGTGCTAGATGCATGCCATAGGCTAGCAGTATGGTATTAAGGAAGTGCGAGATTGGTGGATAGATGACGGCCAGCAGGAAGGCGGTGAAATGGGGACAAGGTTCTCCAGATCCTTCTCCTGTTCTGGCAGATCAGCAGGGAGTAGTTGTGTGGCGTCGTGTTCATTTTTAGATGATGCAACGAATGTCCCACACGGTTCTAGATCCCTGGCCCTTAGGCCAAGAGGGAGGAAAGGCATGGTCGAGCACTGATCTGCGACACCCTGCTGACGGTGGGCGGTCGCTTGGGCTTTCTTGCTCTTCCTTGAGGTCATGGCCATATCTCAAAGGTTTGAAGAAAGGAAGGAGTAATGCCAAAGAGTGGGGCGTTTATGGGAAAGCAGAGTCTCTCCCTACAATCATGCCCCTTTATGTGTCGTGGCCACCACCGGTGTGCGGCCACGATGCAACATGGGAGGCAGACTGTACAGCTTCTCCCGCAGTTATTCCTTTTGTGCATGTACCAAAGAGCATGCAGTCCATGAGTGCCGCCGCGGAAGCCAAGTCATGGCCCGGCAGTCCAGCAGCCACTCAAGTGTGCATGCACATGCACGCCATCTCTACGGGATGGGAAAGGGTGTCGTTCAGTCATGTCGCGCTCCCCATGACGAGGACTAGGCCCACACACTAATGAAGAGTGAAGTCTGGCAACAACCTCTTCTATCGGCGTAATGAGATCGGGAGGCCCTCACATTGTGCCATAGCGTGTGGGCCATGACCCACCGGTCAGCGACTCGGTGAATGCATGGTCTGCCCGACAAGGGAGTCGCAAGGATGCGAGCACCATGTTCTCCAAGCAGGTATGGTCTTGGCATGATGGGCGTATGGAGACTAAGTATACACAATGATGTAGGTGCCTATGGATGATACGAACGCACCAAGACGACCCTCAACCTGCTAGTCGGGCGCAGACAAGGAGGAAAGGACAACGACACCTACAAGGCGGTCCAACCCCACGTTCCGGGGGCTAATTGGAAAGGATCCCTTGGTGTATAAAAGAAGGCACTTGGCCGTAGGGTAGAGGAGTATTTGGGGAGAGGGTTTTCGAGAGGTCTTTGGAGAGTTAGGAGAGGAGAAGAGAGCTCGCATAGAGCATATAGAAAGGATAGAGTGGATATCCTCCTCCGTACCATAGAGAATGAAGAGAGGTAGAAAAGTGAGAGAAGAAAGAAAGAGGAAGCCCGGGAAGTGTAGAAGCTAGAGATAAAGCAGCTCCCTGGCACCGTACAAATCACCCTCTTGTACCTTGATCCACCCCAAATAATCCACCAAAGCAGGACGTAGGGTTGTTAGCCAAAGGGCGACCCGGACCTAGGTAAATATGACGGTGTGTGTTGTGTCTGTGTTATGTGCTCGTATCAGAAGCTTCCTTCATCGACGTTGAGGACAGAACGCCTGGATGCCCACTAACAAACAAATAGGGGGTGTCCAACATCCCCGATGTCAGCGTAGGCGAGACATGAGAACTCCAATGGATGTGGTGATGCAACTTCTGTCACAATGGTTCAGCATTACATGTGGCAGTTGCATTGTAGGGGCTTTTTGGGTTTCTAACCTGTGTTTGACACAGGGAGTCTCTAGAGTCATTGCATATGTTCTTTTCAAAACCACCTTGATCCACATGACCACACACACACTCCAATGGGTGTGGTGATACAATTTATATCACACCGGTTCACCATTCCATGTGGTAGTGGCATTCTAGGGGCTTTATGGGCTTTCTGACCATTGTTTGACACATGGATTCTCTAGAGTCAATGCATGTCTTCTTTTCAAAACCAGACCTTGATCCACATGACAACACACAATCCAATGTATGTGGTGATGCAACTTCTGTCACACTGGTTCACCATTCCATATGGCAGTTGCATTCTTGAGTCATTGCATGTGTTCTTTTCAAAACCACCTTGATCCACATGACCACAAACACTCCAATGGATGTGGTGATGCAACTTCTATCACACTGGTGCATCATTCCATATGGCAATTGCATTCTAGGGGATTTTTTGGTTTTCAAACCATGGTTTGACACATGGAGTCCACTATAGTCATTGCATGTGTTCTTTTCCAAACCACCTTGATCCACTAGAGTCATTGCATGTGTTCTTTTCGAAACCACCTTGATCCACATTACTAGACACTCCAATGTATGTCGTGATGCAACTATTGTCACACTGGTGCACCATTCCATGTGGCAGTTGCATTCTACGGGCTTTTTGGGATTTGTGACCATGGTTTGACACATGGAGTCCACTAGTCATTGCATGTGTTCTTTTAAAACCACCTTCATCCATGTAACACCCCGTCCACTGGGCCTCGGGGGTATCACTCCTAGAATCTTAATAGGATATCGAGACTGGCCCACAGACCAACATTAGTCTTTTCTATGCACTTTGTCCTCACTCGTGTGCACCCGGTACCCACTTCCCATTCAATCACCCATCCTAAAATAGCTCTAGGCCAAACACGCTTAACCTTAGAGTTCTTTTCAAATGAGCTTCCGGAAAAGAAGTTGCAACTTGTTGATATGAGTTTCCTATCAATCCTATTAAGCCATATGCCTAGATCTCACATACAACCACCCTTTAGAAGATCGATTCCCTCATCGATTAGGCACACCCCAGGACTATCTCCTCTTGGCACGCGTCTATGCGTCTAGTGCCAACACATGTGCCATGCGATGTCCACTTCGGGACACATGCGCCAAGCTCCACATGTACCTCCACTAACCCACACACACACCCGTTTAACCGCGAGGATCGGCTCTGATACTAGTTGTAACACCACATCCACTGGGCCTCGGGGGTGTCACTCCTGGCAGGTTAATAGGATATCTAGACCGGCCCCACCGACCAATACTAGTCTTTTCTGCGCACTTTATCCTCACTCGTGCGCACCCAGTACCCACTTCCCGGTTGGTCTCCCATCCTCGAATCGCTCTACGATAAGCACACTTAACCTTAGAGTTCTTTTCTAATCAGCTTCTTGAAAAGAAGTTGCAACTTGTTGGTATGAGTATCCTATCAAACATATTAAGCCATGTGCCTGGATCTCACATATGGTATTCGAGCCCGGTTATGAATAGAAGTATGCATCGTATAAACATCAAGAAAACAATAAGAATTATGGTGCTAAAACTTGCATAAATAATTAATTAAAGTGCTTGATTATTGTTATCACACCTCACCCATGCCATGCTATGGTATATCATGCAATTTTCCATCATTCCATCATGGCATACCTTGTTTCCTTGTTGCATATATTCGTATGATTGCGTACATTATTTATTATGGCCCTTTGTGTGTTTGGATTTTATTCTGGATAGAAGCCGAGCAAGGGAACTTTCAGGAGAACCAAGAGTACTACCCAGATCCTGGTTACCCTACAGCTGATCTAACAACCAAGCAATTCCCCATGCTTGCATTACATATAGCACCTATGCCTCTACTTTATTCTTGCATCATTGACTCATGATTGCATTAAATTGAATCCCAAGTACTACATAGCCTTTACTTTTAAACCCCACTTGATGGGCATATACCAATCGGGGTATGCCCAGAAGGCCGGTTCGACTGATTTGGGCCCGTGGTGAATGGGCCTACAAGCATGGCGACTAGAACACGACTAGAAGTGAAGCCCGACGATTGAAGCTCAAGGCCCAAAGTTGTAGATAGGCCCAGTCGGATTAGGTCAACTCCTCCAAAACCTAAACTAATTCGTTTGTAATCCTGTAAACCCTAGCGAGGTATCCATAAATAAACCTCCCTAGGGTACTCTGCATACTTACGTGCTATTAGCTACCCCATCGAAGCGACTCGCTGCCTAGCCGCCGAGCTCGCTGATCTTGAAATCCACTCACAAGAAAATCTAGCAGGAAGTAGGTATTTACCCTACGAGGGGATGAACCTAGGTAGATCCCTTGTTTTTATTCCCAATCTCGCACCACAGATGGCGAATCGCTCTTGCCCCCAATTGTATCAATCGCTACCCCTGGTAGCAACTGCTGTGGTCATTCCCACGATAGTGGCGCCCACCGTGTGGCTTGTATAGTCAAGCCTGAGATCTGCGGTGAGACCCTACATCCCGGTCAACCAGTCGATCGCCACTAGCGGCATGGTTGCCAGCGGCGGGTTCCTCTAGATCCTGCCGAGCAGCTACATCCCGGTGTTGTGTCGGGTCACTCACGGCACGGTGATGCCGGTTGGCACCATTAACCTCTTCGTCGGGTTCACGGACACCATCGACCTGATAGAGATGGCGATCATCAACAGGTCGCCGCCATGCGATCTGCTCTCAGATGATTAGATACAATCCATCACTTGCCTCTCCTCCGAGTACGACTCGGCCGGGAGCAATGCGGCTCTCTACAACGAAGCCGATTCGGCAGCCCCTGCCTTGGTCGTCGGATCCATCATTGCCGCATCACATGAGGACTCCATCACGTGGGGCTCCAACACTGAGGACTTCGAGGACCCCTCCATCCTTGAGATCTTTGACTCTGACCCTGGGTTGGAGTCCCCTAACGAAGCACGAACTAAATCAAATCGCTACGACGCCTTCTACAACACCGTGCCACCAGATCCCTTCTCCACGCCTATCCCACCGATGGCGATAGTGCCGGAGATCAAGGAGTACCGCCAGCAGCTGGAGGTGGCCAAGTTCAAGGAACAGGCCGAGCACGACAAATTTCGCCTCGAGAGGCAAATGGCGCAAGAGCTGTCGCTCTATCACGAGCACCGTATTAGGATCCGCCTGAACTCTTCCGTTTAGGGCTGCACCCTGAACTTCGACAATGAACACGACCCCGCTCATGCGGACGAGCGTGAGCTCTGCCACAACGCGCCACCTAGCGGCAGTCGCCCACTAGCCGGCGCACCTGCGACCGGAGCTCAACCACCATCCCGCTGCTCGCCTCCTCCCGAGCAGTTGTAGATCCTGATATCTCCGCAAGCACGTTACTCCAATGGACTCCCGCTATACTCCACCCCGATGGACAACGTCATCACGAGACAGGCCATAGTCGCCAACCTCAACATCACGGGGGAGGGCGTGCTACAGGTCAAGTATGTGCGGGCCCTACTTGACAGGGCCATCGAGCAGCAGGTCGCGGGGATCGACCCATAGGGGCGGATGTACTCCCGCTCAACCGGCAGTCGTGCAACCTTGACTGGCCGCCTGACAGTCGTCAACGTCGTCAACTTGCCCCCACTTGAGCCCCTGCATCTTTAACCGCGGGCAGCCAACCCCGCACTCTCCACCAAAAAGTCGTGGCCTGTGCATAACACAGTCACCACTAACTGTCAGCCGATCGACGTGCGGACCCACATCGTCAACAACCAGGTCTGGCGAGGATGCCCGCAAAACGACTTGAGGAACACCCTCACCAACCGTGGTGATGCCAAGACAAGGGGCTCCCTCAGCCGAATCGGCCGATAGTGCTTCAGACCAATGATCTAAGGCGAGAAGTATCCCTCCACCTTCAAGGAGCCAAAGGACATCGAGAAGTATGATATCACGTACGATCCGGTAGTATGGATCGACACATACCTCATGGCAATGGGAATCGCTGGCCACACCGACCTACTCGCCGCTCGCTACCTCCCTTGATGATGGAGGGAGCGACTCACCAATGGATCAACACCCTCCCCGAGAATAGCATTAACTCATGGGAGAACATGCGAGACGCCTTCGTCAGGCACTTCGAGGGCTCCTACACCCGCGCCACCACCATCGAGGACCTAGAATGCTGCATCCAGGGACCTGCGAGTTGACCCGCCACTGGGTCCAATGGTGGCAAGACATGTAGATCAACACCTCCAGCATCCACCGGATAAGGCAATCCACTGCTTCAAGAACGCGTGCCACTACAAACCCTTGGTCACCAAGACCGAGGGTCTACCCAATGCTCAACAACATCCCCCACCTCCTCGAGATCGCCAAGCTCTACATGGAGGAGGACCCCAACCAAGACTCGAATGACGAGACAAGGGGGAGATGCCGCTCGGGTGGCCCTGACAAGGGCACGCACCGCAAGCTGTGCTATAGCAACACTCGCCTCACCGGCAAGCTCCACGGTGAACGGCGAGTCGACTTTGTCACCAATGCCGGCTATGGTCAGTGCGACCCCAAAATGCCTAATAATAGAAGAAAAGAACAAGGAGACCGACGCACTCTGGCGCATCCGATCGGCTCGCCAAACACCACCACCGGGCGTCTTCCTCGACATCATGGACAAGCCCTTGGTCTCCCCTCCAAAGGAGACTAATATCAGGATACCACTACTGCCCGAGTCTGCTCTGGTCGCAATGATCACAGAGCCCAGCGGCTGGACCGCTCCCAACGTCGCCTACCTCAAGCACGAGATCCTCCCTAAGGATGAGACTGAGGCGCGCATGATCGTGCTCCACTACAAGTCCTTCCTCCTCATCATCTGCGAGCTCCACAAGCGCAGTGTGACATGCGTGTACCAACACTGCGTACAACCGGAAGAGGGTCACAAGATCCTACAAGACATCCACGCTGTCGACTTTAGCCACCATACTGGTGCAAGATTGCTAGTTGCCAAAGCCATGTGCCACGGATTTTACTGGCTCACAACGCATGCCGACGCCATCAACATCAGCCAACACTGCATCGGGTGCCAAAAATATGCCAACTAGATGCACATACCTGGTTCAGCATTCAAGACCATCCCCATCACGTGGCTATTCGCCGTGTGGGGCATCGACATGGAGGGCCGATTAAAACCGCCCCATCGGGCTACACCCACCTCCTGGTCGCAGTTGACAAATTCATGAATTAGGTGAAGGAAAAGCCCATCAAGAAATGTGACGAAAAGACCGCCACCAAGTTCCTTCGCAAGCTGATTTACCAGTACGGATACCCGCACAACATCATCACCAACAACGACACCAACTTTGCCAAGAGTGCCATGGCTGATTTCTGCGAAGAGCACAACATTCGACTTGACCTCGCTTCAGTCGCCCATCCGGAGTTGAATGGACAAGACGAGCGTGCCAACTAGATCATCCTCCACAGCCTCAAGCCAAGACTGTTGGTCCCCCTCGAGCAAAGGCTAGGATGTTGGGTTGAAGAACTCCCCTCCGTGTTGTGGGGCATTCACACCCCTGTGAACCGATCAACAGGGTTCACCCCCTTCTTCATGGTGTATGGCATCGAAGCCATCATGCTGACCACCTGGAGCACGACTCACCATGAGTCATCCATTATGCGGAAGAGGACAACAAAGTCACCCGTCAAAATGGCGTCGACCTGATCGACGAAGCACACGACTTGGCTCGCTCCAGCACCACCATCTACCAGCCAGGGATCCGGCGCTACCACAGCCGCTGAGTCCGGAGTCGCACCTTCCAAGAGGGCGACCTCATCTTGTGAATCATCTAGGATAAGGAGGGTATGCACAATATTTCTGCCCATGGGAGGGGCCATTTGCCATCGGGAGAGTCATAGACAACGATGCCTACTACCTCATTGATATATGAGGTGACGGCCAGCTCGACGTCGGGTGGCCATAGAATGTGAATCTCCTCCGAAAGTTCTACACTTAGAACTCAAAACTTGTACCTAGCTATACCAATTATGGAATACAAATACTACTCACACAAATTTTGTCCTCTCAAATTTTCTTATGCCAATCGCACTCATACATTCAGCAATATGCAAACCACGGTAGTCAACCCTTGGTCGAGCGACCAGTGCGACTAAGTAGTGTAGCCCAAGAGCACCGAAAATAAGTCGGGTCTTGTGGCATCCACGAAAACGCCAACCCGGAGCCACCATCGTAGTCGCCTAGATTGACTGGCTCTCTGATCCAAGACAACCATCCATGCTTCGTACATCACCTCGTCCTGTTCATCCTGTACACAACTACTCAGAAGGTTAAGTACCACACTAGGGACTTGTTCCAATAGGAACTCGCAAGCGACTCGGGAAAAACACCAAGTATGAGAGAGTGTCATGGACTCGCCGCGCGACTGTCTTCTTGAGCCAGAAGGAGAGACATGCTACAAACAGCGACCCCACGTCCTTACCTACCTCGGGCATACGACCCGAACAGTTCAATACCTCGCTCGGGGACTCGTCAAACACGAACCCGCTCGTGTTCAGGGAAAATCACTAAGTACGGAGTACCCCTTGGGGTCTCCATGTGATTGGATCCATGAGCCATGAAAAGTCAACTTAAGTTAAATGAATAGCCACAAACACATACGCAAAAGTAATACCCAATGGCGGACGCGCTCGGAGACTCGCACAAACCAAATATCCAAAAGCTAAAATAAAAACAAGCAATTAACTCAATGTTTTCATACGACTCGACTTGTATATCATTATGTGACAAAATATATAGTTCACTCACAAAACGTTGTACAAATGGACAGTCGCCACATGGAACTACATTATAGTTTAACCCCTTATTCCGTAGGCTTTGAAGTGGAAGCACCATATTTGCGCCCTTGGCCCTCACAAATGGATTCCATGGGTTTGCCGGATAAGTCATCAACGACTTCGCGATCAACGACTAGGACGGCCGCTCTGACTGAAGGTCACGATGTGTTTAGATCCACTCGTGTCTCTTGATACGGCAGGAGGTCGCCCATCGCCAACACTCGCTCCGCGTACGGAGCATCCTTCGCATTGAGGGGACGTCGGGGATCTCCACCTTGCCAGTCGTGAGGGGTACCCGCTGGTGATGTTGTCAAGGTTAAAATCCTCCGGTAAATGGGAGATCCCAAGGCTTGGCGCCGAGATAGCTTCGCATCGGAACACGGACCGTGGCATCCACTGCACGACCGCGGGCACCTTCTCCAGGTACATCCACACATCCGTCAAGCCTCCAGGAATCACCTCGATGGGTGAGGTGCCTTGGAGGATGGCCTGGATGCCCATCACCGATGTCGTGGCCGTGTTCAGCACCATTGTGACGCACTGCTCGACGCTCAATGTCTGCACGGCAGGATCTCCTTGGCCTACAACATCTATAGATTGTCAACAAGTCAAGACCTACCATCGAAAATGCTCGGGGACTTCCCCTCGTGGAAACTTGACGCGTTCAACGACACGCTGATCTTAAAACAGAAACCGAATCGGATAACGTACCGAGAAGCTTGTGGTAGTTCTCCATGACAAAGTTCACCAGGGAAGTGAACTTGCCCTGCATCCCAACAACAACGGAGTTAGACGCCTTGCGCTCCACCTCTGTCTCTGCCACCACGACCTTTTCTCTCTCCTCGGAGGAGATCATCTCTGACTTCCCCGACTCGAGCTCCTTCACCAACACGTTGGCTTTCTCCTCTTCTGCGGTCACGGCATCCTTCACAGCATCCAAATCAGCAGCATGCACATAGCCTTCAGGGGCCTTGGTAAGCACAATGGCTGATATGTCCATTTTGCATCACTATTCTATATCATAATTTACTGTTATTCATTGATATTTCATTTAAGAGATGATACTTATGTTATTTCACCTGTTTTTGCATGGTTGATGACTTTTGGAGCATGGACCGCTGCAGTCTGGATTCTGATGGAAAGGTGCTATTTGGAGGCGAAATTCACGAAGATCAGAAAATCTGGGAAAATACATGGAAAATCCTATTTTTCTAGAATACGAAGGAAGCCAGAAGGGGAGGCTGAGATGGGACAAAGGGGGCCCACACCACCCCTTGATGCGGGCCAGCCTAGGCCACACTACCAGGTGGTGTGGCCGCCCTGGTCCACCTCTGGCTCTCCCCTCTGGCGTATATTAACCTCCTGAAACCCTAAGACTTGGAGAGCGACCACAGAAAGATTCCGCCACCTCTGCGGAGCGGAAAACACCGAGAGAGAAAGATCTCTCTGGCAGACAGAATTCTGCCGGGGGAATTCCTTCCCGGAGAGGGGAGATCGTCGCCATCAACACCACCATCAAGCTGGACTTCACCGGGATCATCATCATCACCACCATCATCTCCTTCAGCACCATCATCAGCACCTTCATATCGCTGTAACAATTGGGTTTAATCTTGCATAGTTCTTAGGGAAACTTTCCCGGTGTTGATTACTCTTTGTAGTTGATGCTATTGAGTGTAACCATTGAATTATTGTTTATGTTCAGATTGTTATACAACATTATTCCATCTCTGATCATGACCCCTATGATGTCTTGTGAGTATGTTCTTGAGGACATGGGAGAAGTCATGTTGTTAGTAGTGGAATTGTGTTGAGGAAGATTAAATAGTTTGATATTTAAGTTGTGGTGTACTTCTTCTAGTGGTGTCATGTGAACGTCGACTACATGACACTTCACCTATATGGTCCTAGAGGAATGCATTGTGTAATTGGCTACTAATCATAGGGGTTGCCGGAGTGACAGAAACCTGAACGCCCGTTAGGAAACCATTGCACAAGGGACGTCAGGGTCTTAGAGTTTAAAGTTGTTGTTAGGTTTCTACCTTAATTACTTTCTTGTACTTGTGGATGCTTGCAAGGGGTATAATCACAAGTATGTATTAGTCCTAGGAAGGTCGGTACATTAGCACAGGTTCGCCCACACAACACTTAGCAAACTAAAGAAGATTAATCAACTATATGAAGCGAAAGCACTTGATGATATTCTCGTGTGTCCTTGGGAACGTTTGGTCATCTTAAGTAATACAACCAGCTCGTACTTTGCTGAATAAAAGATTGGGCCACTTGCTGCATTTATTCTTATTGTCTTTTATTTACTCGTACTTTATTTACTTGCATTATCAAAAACCCCTAAAAATTCGTTTGCTAAGTATTTGCAGAGAATTCCTGATCCATACGACTAGCCAGCACCTGGATACCCAAGCCAGACAAGAACTAGGGCAGGCGGTTCGCGTCCGGCTAACAGATCGTTGCTGGACACGGGCAATTCGTACCGGCTACCAAACCATAGCCGGAACCGGGAAGGGTGACAAGGCTCAAGGCCCTCTACACGGACGTAGCCGGACGCATTCAAGAGGATAGGGCGACATGTTGCATAGTGCATGGTACGCCCTAGTACAGCGAGAAGACCTACAACTACGAGGCCATACCGAAGACTTCCGAGTGACGCGGGCACAGTGGCCAGATGTAGACGACAGGCTCGCACGGTGTTCACTGTAGCCACGACGACCCACACCACATGTACTTCGACGAGACATACCATACCGGATACTATAGATGACCAGCTAGCTGGGGCCCGCCTGTGGGACCCTCTAGCCGGACTGGACAATATGCGATTGGCCTATATAAGGTGGGGAAAGGCTCTCGTAGCAAGGGTTGAGCTCTCAGCTTATTAGAAGTTAGCTAGATCATACAGCTCGAGGAGCGATTTTACTCCTTATTCTACCCTTAGTCAGATCGGCAGGAGTAGGAGTTTTACCTCACCACGAGGGCTCCGAACCTGGGTACTTTGTGTGTCTCGATGCACTAGCTCGTACCCATTCCCGCCTGCGGACGCCATCGAGAGCTTCCCTGCTAGTCTCCACACCTCTATCTAACCTTCTTAGGTACTGTCGTTCCCAATATAACGACAATCACCATACCCACTTTACTGTGTGTGTCCATGTGGATCATAGTGGTTTGGAAAAGAGCACATGCAATGGAACTCCAATATGAGCCAAACCGTGGTTAGGAACCCCAGGAACATGTTGGAATTCAAATGTTGCATGCAATGGAGCACCAGTTTGAAAGAGGTTGAATGACCACACCCATTTGTGTGTGTGTGGCCATGTGGATTATTGTGGTTTGGAAAATAACACATGCAATGGCACTCCAATATGTGGCAAACCATGGTTAGGAACCCAAGGAACATGTTGGAATTCAATTGCTACATGCAGCGGAGCAGCAGTTTGAAAGAGGTTGCATCACCACACCCACTTGAGTGTGTGTGGCCATCTGGATCATTGTGGTTTGGAAAAAAACACAAGCAACAACACTCCAATATGTGTCAAACCATTGCCAGGAACCCAAGGAACATGTGGGACATCAACTGCCACATGCAACGGAGCACCAGTTTAAAAGAGGTTGCGTCAACACACCCACTTTAGTGTGTGTGTCCATGTGAATAATTGTGATTTCGAAAAGAATACATGCAACGGCACTCCAATATGTGTCAAACCATGGTTAGGAAACCCAGGAACATGTTGGAATTCAACTGCCACATGCATTGGAGCACCAGTTTGAAAGAGGTTGCATCACCACACCCACTTGAGTGTGTGTGGCCATGTGGATCATTGTGGTTTGGAAACGAACGCATACAATGGCACTCCAATACGTTTCAAACCATGCTCAAGAACCCAAGGAACATGTTGGAATTCAACTACCCCATGCAATGGAGCACCAGTTTGAAGGAGGTTGCATCACCACACCCACTCGAGTGTGTGTGGCCATGTGGATCATTGTGGTTTGGAAAATAACAAATGCAATGGTACTCCAATATGTTCCAAACAATGGTCAGGAACCCCAGGAACATGTTGGAATTCAACTGCCAGATGCAATGGAGCACCAGTTTGAAAGAGGTTGCATCACCACACCCACTTGAGAGTCTGTGGCCATGTGCATCCTGGTGGTTTGGAAAATAACACATGGAATGGCACTCCAATATATGGCAAACCATGGTCAGGAACCAAAGGAACATGTTGGACTTCAATTGCCACATGCAACAGAGCACCAGTTTAAAAGAGGTTCCATCAACACACCCACTTGAGTTTGTGTGGCCATGTGGATCATTGTGGTTTGGAAAAAGAACAGATGCAATGGCACTCCAATATGTGTCAAACCATGGTCAGGAACCCGAGGAACATGTTGGACTTCAGCTGCCACATGCAATGGAGGACCGATTTAAAATAGGTTGCATCACCACACCCACTTGAGCGTGTGTGGCCATGTGGATCATTATGGTTTTTAAAATAAGACATACAATGGCACTCCAATATGTGTCAAACCAAGGTGAGGATGCCCAGGAACATGTTTGAATTCAACTGCCACATGCAATGGAGCACTAGTTTGAAAGAGGTGGCATCATCACACCCACTTGAGTGTGTCTGGCCATGTGGATCATTATGGTTTGGAAAATTTCACATGCAATGGTACTCCAATCTGTTCCAAACATTGGTCAGGAACCCCAGGAACATGTTGGAATTCAACTGCCAGATGCAATGGAGCACCAGTTTGAAAGAGGTTGCATCACCACACCCACTTGAGAGTCTATGGCCACGTGCATCCTTGTGGTTTCGAAAATAATACATGCAATGGCACTCCAATATGTGTCTAACCATGGTCAGGAACCCAAGGAACATGTTGGACTTCAATTTCCACATGCAACGGAGCACCAGTTTAAAAGAGGTTCCATCAACACACCCACTTGAGTTTGTGTGGCCATGTGGATCATTGTGGTTTGGAAAAAGAACACATGTAATGGCACTCCAATATGTGTCAAACCATGGTCAGGAACCAGAGGAACATCTTGGACTTCAACTGCCACATGCAATTGAGGACCGGTTTAAAAGACATCACCACACCCACTTGAGTGTGTGTGGCCATGTGGATCATTGTGGTTTTTAAAATAACACATACAATGGCACTCCAATATGTGTCATACCAAGGTCAGGATGCCCAGGAACATGTTTGAATTCAACTGCCACATGCAATTGAGCACATGTTTAAAAGACTTGGCATCATCACACCCACTTGAGTCTGTGTGGCCATGTGGATCATTGTGGTTTGGAAAATATCACATGCACTTGTACTCCAATCTGTTCCAAACATTCGTTACGAACCCCATGAACATTTTGGAATTCAACTGCCAGATACAATGGAGAACCAGTTTGAAAGAGGTTGCATCACCACACGCACTTGAGACTCTGTGGCCATGTGCATCCTTGTGGTTTGGAAAATAACACATGCAATCGCACTCCAATATGTGTCAAACCATGGTCAGGAACCCAATGAACATGTTGGACTTCAATTGCCACATGCAACGGAGCACCAGTTTAAAAGAGGTTGCATCAACACACCCACTTGAGTGTGTGTGGCCATGTGGATCATTGTGGTTTGGAAAAAGAACACATGCAATGGCACTCCAATATGTGTCAAACCATGGTCAGGAACCCGAGGAACATGTTGGACTTCAACTGCCACATGCAATGGAGGACCGGTTTAAAAGAGGTTGCATCACCACACCCACTTGAGTGTGTGTGGCCATGTGGATCATTGTGGTTTTTAAAATAACACATACAATGGCACTCCAATATGTGTCAAACCAAGGCCAGGATGCCCAGGAACATGTTTGAATTCAACTGCCACATGCAATTAAGCACAAGTTTGAAAGAGGTGGCATCATCACACCCACTTGAGTGCGTGTGGCCATGTGGATCATTGTGGTTTGGAAAATAACACATGCAATGGTACTCCATTTTTTCCAAACATTGGTCAGGAACCCCAGGAACATGTTGGAATTCAACTGCCAGATGCAATGGAGCACCAGTTTGAAAGAGGTTGCATCACCACGCCCACTTAAGAGTCTGTGGCCATGTTCATACTTGTGGTTTGGAAAATAACACATGCAATGGACTCCAATATGTGTCAAACCATGGTCAGGAACCCAAGGAACATGTTGGACATCAATTTCCACATACAACGGAGCATCAGTTTAAAAGAGGTTGCATCAACACACTCACTTGAGTGTGTGTGGCCATGTGGATCATTGTGGTTTGGAAAAATAACACATGGAATGGCACTCCAATATGTGTCAAACCATGGTCAGGAACGGGAGAAACATGTTCGACTTCAACTGCCACATGCAATGGAGGACCGGTTTAAAAGAGGTTGCATCACCACACCCACTTGAGTGTGTGTGTGGCCATGTGGATCATTGTGGTTTTTAAAATAACACATACAATGGCACTCCAATATGTGTCAAACCAAGGTCAGGATGCCCAGGAACATGTTTGAATTTAACTACCACATGCAAGTGAGCACTAGTTTGAAAGAGGTGGCATCATCACACCCACTTGAGTGTGTGTGGCCATGTGGATCATTGTGGTTTTTAAAATAACACATACTATGGCACTCCAATATGTGTCAAACCAAGGTCAGGATGCCCAGGAACATGTTTGCATTTAACTGCCACATGCAATTGAGCACTAGTTTGAAAGAGGTGGCATCATCACACCCACTTGAGTGTGTGTGGCCATGTGGATCATTGTGGTTTTTAAAATAACACATACAATGGCACTCCAATATGTGTCAAACCAAGGTTAGGATGCCCAGGAACATGTTTGAATTCAACTGCCACATGCAATTGAGCACCAGTTTGAAATAGGTGGCATCATCACACCCACTTGAGTGTGTGTGGCCATGTGGATCATTGTGGTTTGTAAAAGAACAGATGCAATGGCACTCCAATATGTGTCAAACCATGGTCAGGAAACCTAGGAACATGTTGGAATTCAACTGCCACATGCAATTGAGCACCAGTTAAAAAAAGGTTGCATCACCACACCCACTGAGTGTGCGAGTCCATGTGGACCATAGTGGTTTGAAAAAGAACACATGCAATGTAACTCCAATATGTGCCAAACCATGGTCATGATGCCCAGGAACATGTTGGAATTCCATTGCCACATGCAATGGAGCACGAGTTGGAAAGAGGTTGCATCACCACACCCACTTTATTGTGTGTGGCTACGTGGATCATTGTGGTTTGGAAAACAACACATGCAATGGCACTCCAATATGTGTCAAACCATTGATAGGAACCCCATGAACATGTTGGAATTCAACTACCACATGCAATGGACCACCTGTTTGAAAGAGGTTGCATCACCGCACCCACTTGAGTGTGTGTGGCCATGTGGATCATTGTGGTATGGAAAACAAAAAATGCAATGTCACTCCAATATGTGTAAAATCATGGTTAGGAAGCCTAGGAACATTATGGAATTCAATTGCCACATCCAATGGAGCACGAGTTTGAAAGAGGTTGCATCACCACACCCACTTTATTGTGTGTGGCTACGTGGATCATTGTGGTTTGGAAAAGAACACATGCAATGGCACTCCAATATGTGTCAAACCAATGTTAGGAACCCCGTGAACATGTTGGAATTCAACTGCCACATGCAATGGACCACCTGTTTGAAAGAGGTTGCATCACCGCACCCACATGAGTGTGTGTGGCCATGTGGATCATTGTGGTATGGACAAGAACACATGCAATGGCACTCCGATATGTGTAAAATCATGGTAATGAAGCCCAGGAACATTATGGAATTCAACTGCCATATGCAATGGGGCACCAGTTTGAAAGAGGTTGCATCACCACACCCACTTGAGAGTCTATGGCCACGTGCATCCTTGTGGTTTTGAAAATAACACATGCAATGGCACTCCAATATGTGTCAAACCATGGTCAGGAACCCAAGGAACATGTGGGACATCAACTGCCACATGCAACGGAGCACCAGTTTAAAAGAGGTTGCGTCAACACACCCACTTTAGTGTGTGTGTCCATGTGAATAATTGTGATTTCGAAAAGAATACATGCAACGGCACTCCAATATGTGTCAAACCATGGTTAGGAAACCCAGGAACATGTTGGAATTCAACTGCCACATGCATTGGAGCACCAGTTTGAAAGAGGTTTCATCACCACACCCACTTGAGTGTGTGTGGCCATGTGGATCATTGTGGTTTGGAAACGAACGCATACAATGGCACTCCAATACGTTTCAAACCATGCTCAAGAACCCAAGGAACATGTTGGAATTCAACTACCCCATGCAATGGAGCACCAGTTTGAAGGAGGTTGCATCACCACACCCACTCGAGTGTGTGTGGCCATGTGGATCATTGTGGTTTGGAAAATAACAAATGCAATGGTACTCCAATATGTTCCAAACAATGGTCAGGAACCCCAGGAACATGTTGGAATTCAACTGCCAGATGCAATGGAGCACCAGTTTGAAAGAGGTTGCATCACCACACCCACTTGAGAGTCTGTGGCCATGTGCATCCTGGTGGTTTGGAAAATAACACATGGAATGGCACTCCAATATATGGCAAACCATGGTCAGGAACCAAAGGAACATGTTGGACTTCAATTGCCACATGCAACAGAGCACCAGTTTAAAAGAGGTTCCATCAACACACCCACTTGAGTTTGTGTGGCCATGTGGATCATTGTGGTTTGGAAAAAGAACAGATGCAATGGCACTCCAATATGTGTCAAACCATGGTCAGGAACCCGAGGAACATGTTGGACTTCAGCTGCCACATGCAATGGAGGACCGATTTAAAATAGGTTGCATCACCACACCCACTTGAGCGTGTGTGGCCATGTGGATCATTATGGTTTTTAAAATAAGACATACAATGGCACTCCAATATGTGTCAAACCAAGGTGAGGATGCCCAGGAACATGTTTGAATTCAACTGCCACATGCAATGGAGCACTAGTTTGAAAGAGGTGGCATCATCACACCCACTTGAGTGTGTCTGGCCATGTGGATCATTATGGTTTGGAAAATTTCACATGCAATGGTACTCCAATCTGTTCCAAACATTGGTCAGGAACCCCAGGAACATGTTGGAATTCAACTGCCAGATGCAATGGAGCACCAGTTTGAAAGAGGTTGCATCACCACACCCACTTGAGAGTCTATGGCCACGTGCATCCTTGTGGTTTCGAAAATAATACATGCAATGGCACTCCAATATGTGTCTAACCATGGTCAGGAACCCAAGGAACATGTTGGACTTCAATTTCCACATGCAACGGAGCACCAGTTTAAAAGAGGTTCCATCAACACACCCACTTGAGTTTGTGTGGCCATGTGGATCATTGTGGTTTGGAAAAAGAACACATGTAATGGCACTCCAATATGTGTCAAACCATGGTCAGGAACCAGAGGAACATCTTGGACTTCAACTGCCACATGCAATTGAGGACCGGTTTAAAAGACATCACCACACCCACTTGAGTGTGTGTGGCCATGTGGATCATTGTGGTTTTTAAAATAACACATACAATGGCACTCCAATATGTGTCATACCAAGGTCAGGATGCCCAGGAACATGTTTGAATTCAACTGCCACATGCAATTGAGCACATGTTTAAAAGACTTGGCATCATCACACCCACTTGAGTCTGTGTGGCCATGTGGATCATTGTGGTTTGGAAAATATCACATGCACTTGTACTCCAATCTGTTCCAAACATTCGTTACGAACCCCATGAACATTTTGGAATTCAACTGCCAGATACAATGGAGAACCAGTTTGAAAGAGGTTGCATCACCACACGCACTTGAGACTCTGTGGCCATGTGCATCCTTGTGGTTTGGAAAATAACACATGCAATCGCACTCCAATATGTGTCAAACCATGGTCAGGAACCCAATGAACATGTTGGACTTCAATTGCCACATGCAACGGAGCACCAGTTTAAAAGAGGTTGCATCAACACACCCACTTGAGTGTGTGTGGCCATGTGGATCATTGTGGTTTGGAAAAAGAACACATGCAATGGCACTCCAATATGTGTCAAACCATGGTCAGGAACCCGAGGAACATGTTGGACTTCAACTGCCACATGCAATGGAGGACCGGTTTAAAAGAGGTTGCATCACCACACCCACTTGAGTGTGTGTGGCCATGTGGATCATTGTGGTTTTTAAAATAACACATACAATGGCACTCCAATATGTGTCAAACCAAGGCCAGGATGCCCAGGAACATGTTTGAATTCAACTGCCACATGCAATTAAGCACAAGTTTGAAAGAGGTGGCATCATCACACCCACTTGAGTGCGTGTGGCCATGTGGATCATTGTGGTTTGGAAAATAACACATGCAATGGTACTCCATTTTTTCCAAACATTGGTCAGGAACCCCAGGAACATGTTGGAATTCAACTGCCAGATGCAATGGAGCACCAGTTTGAAAGAGGTTGCATCACCACGCCCACTTAAGAGTCTGTGGCCATGTTCATACTTGTGGTTTGGAAAATAACACATGCAATGGACTCCAATATGTGTCAAACCATGGTCAGGAACCCAAGGAACATGTTGGACATCAATTTCCACATACAACGGAGCATCAGTTTAAAAGAGGTTGCATCAACACACTCACTTGAGTGTGTGTGGCCATGTGGATCATTGTGGTTTGGAAAAATAACACATGGAATGGCACTCCAATATGTGTCAAACCATGGTCAGGAACGGGAGAAACATGTTCGACTTCAACTGCCACATGCAATGGAGGACCGGTTTAAAAGAGGTTGCATCACCACACCCACTTGAGTGTGTGTGTGGCCATGTGGATCATTGTGGTTTTTAAAATAACACATACAATGGCACTCCAATATGTGTCAAACCAAGGTCAGGATGCCCAGGAACATGTTTGAATTTAACTACCACATGCAAGTGAGCACTAGTTTGAAAGAGGTGGCATCATCACACCCACTTGAGTGTGTGTGGCCATGTGGATCATTGTGGTTTTTAAAATAACACATACTATGGCACTCCAATATGTGTCAAACCAAGGTCAGGATGCCCAGGAACATGTTTGCATTTAACTGCCACATGCAATTGAGCACTAGTTTGAAAGAGGTGGCATCATCACACCCACTTGAGTGTGTGTGGCCATGTGGATCATTGTGGTTTTTAAAATAACACATACAATGGCACTCCAATATGTGTCAAACCAAGGTTAGGATGCCCAGGAACATGTTTGAATTCAACTGCCACATGCAATTGAGCACCAGTTTGAAATAGGTGGCATCATCACACCCACTTGAGTGTGTGTGGCCATGTGGATCATTGTGGTTTGTAAAAGAACAGATGCAATGGCACTCCAATATGTGTCAAACCATGGTCAGGAAACCTAGGAACATGTTGGAATTCAACTGCCACATGCAATTGAGCACCAGTTAAAAAAAGGTTGCATCACCACACCCACTGAGTGTGCGAGTCCATGTGGACCATAGTGGTTTGAAAAAGAACACATGCAATGTAACTCCAATATGTGCCAAACCATGGTCATGATGCCCAGGAACATGTTGGAATTCCATTGCCACATGCAATGGAGCACGAGTTGGAAAGAGGTTGCATCACCACACCCACTTTATTGTGTGTGGCTACGTGGATCATTGTGGTTTGGAAAACAACACATGCAATGGCACTCCAATATGTGTCAAACCATTGATAGGAACCCCATGAACATGTTGGAATTCAACTACCACATGCAATGGACCACCTGTTTGAAAGAGGTTGCATCACCGCACCCACTTGAGTGTGTGTGGCCATGTGGATCATTGTGGTATGGAAAACAAAAAATGCAATGTCACTCCAATATGTGTAAAATCATGGTTAGGAAGCCTAGGAACATTATGGAATTCAATTGCCACATCCAATGGAGCACGAGTTTGAAAGAGGTTGCATCACCACACCCACTTTATTGTGTGTGGCTACGTGGATCATTGTGGTTTGGAAAAGAACACATGCAATGGCACTCCAATATGTGTCAAACCAATGTTAGGAACCCCGTGAACATGTTGGAATTCAACTGCCACATGCAATGGACCACCTGTTTGAAAGAGGTTGCATCACCGCACCCACATGAGTGTGTGTGGCCATGTGGATCATTGTGGTATGGACAAGAACACATGCAATGGCACTCCGATATGTGTAAAATCATGGTAATGAAGCCCAGGAACATTATGGAATTCAACTGCCATATGCAATGGGGCACCAGTTTGAAAGAGGTTGCATCACCACACCCACTTGAGAGTCTATGGCCACGTGCATCCTTGTGGTTTTGAAAATAACACATGCAATGGCACTCCAATATGTGTCAAACCATGGTCAGGAACCCAAGGAACATGTTGGACTTCAATTTCCACATGCAACGGAGCACCAGTTTAAAAGAGGTTCCATCAACACACCCACTTGAGTTTGTGTGGCCATGTGGATCATTGTGGTTTGGAAAAAGAACACATGTAATGGCACTCCAATATGTGTCAAACCATGGTCAGGAACCAAAGGAACATCTTGGACTTCAACTGCCACATGCAATTGAGGACCGGTTTAAAAGACATCACCACACCCACTTGAGTGTGTGTGGCCATGTGGATCATTGTGGTTTTTAAAATAACACATACAATGGCACTCCAATATGTGTCAAACAAAGGTCAGGATGCCCAAGAACATGTTTGAATTCAACTGCCACATGCAATTGTGAAAATGTTTAAAAGAGTTGGCATCATCACACCCACTTGAGTGTGTGTGGCCATGTGGACCATTGTGTTTTAGAAAATATCACATGCACTGGTACTCCAATATGTTCCAAACATTGGTTACGAACCCCAGGAACATTTTGGAATTCAACTGCCAGATACAATGGAGAACCAGTTTGAAAGAGGTTGCATCACCACACCCACTTGAGACTCTGTGGCCATGTGCATCCTTGTGGTTTGGAAAATAACACATGCAATCGCACTCCAATATGTGTCAAACCATGGTCAGGAACCCAATGAACATGTTGGACTTCAATTGCCACATGCAACGGAGCACCAGTTTAAAAGTGGTTGCATCAACACACCCACTTGAGTGTGTGTGGCCATGTGGATCATTGTGGTTTGGAAAAAGAACACATGCAATGGCACTCCAATATGTGTCAAACCATGGTCAGGAACCCGAGGAACATGTTGGACTTCAACTGCCACATGCAATGGAGGACCGGTTTAAAAGAGGTTGCATCACCACACCCACTTGAGTGTGTGTGGCCATGTGGATCATTGTAGTTTTTAAAATAACACATACAATGGCACTCCAATATGTGTCAAACCAAGGCCAGGATGCCCAGGAACATGTTTGAATTCAACTGCCACATGCAATTGAGCACCAGTTTGAAATAGGTGGCATCATGACACCCACTTGAGTGTGTGTGGCCATGTGGATCATTGTTGTTTGTAAAAGAACAGATGCAATGGCACTCCAATATGTGTCAAACCATGGTCAGGAAACCTAGGAACATGTTGGAATTCAACTGCCACATGCAATTGAGCACCAGTTTAAAAAAGGTTGCATCACCACACCCACTGAGTGTGCGAGTCCATGTGGACCATAGTGGTTTGAAAAACAACACATGCAATGTAACTCCAATATGTGCCAAACCATGGTCACGATGCCCAAGAACATGTTGGAATTTAACTACCACATGCAATGGAGCACGAGTTGGAAAGAGGTTGCATCACCACACCCACTTTATTGTGTGTGGCTACGTGGATCATTGTGGTTTGGAAAAGAACACATGCAATGGCACTCAAATATGTGTCAAACGATTGATAGGAACCCCATGAACATGTTGGAATTCAACTACCACATGCAATGGACCACCTGTTTGAAAGAGGTTGCATCACTGCACCCACTTGAGTGTGTGTGGCCATGTGGATCATTGTGGTATGGAAAAGAACAAATGCAATGTCACTCCAATATGTGTAAAATCATGGTTAGGAAGCCCAGGAACATTATGGAATTCAATTGCCACATGTAATGGAGCACGAGTTTGAAAGAGGTCGCGTCACCACACCCACGTTATTGTGTGTGGCTACGTGGATCATTGTGGTTTGGAAAAGAACACATGCAATGGCACTCCAATATGTGTCAAACCAATGTTAGGAACCCCGTGAACATGTTGGATTTCAACTGCCACATGCAATGGACCACCTGTTTGAAAGAGGTTGCATCACCGCACCCACATGAGTGTGTGTGGCCATGTGGATCATTGTGGTATGGAAAAGAACACATGCAATGGCACTCCGATATGTGTAAAATCATGGTCATGAAGCCCAGGAACATTATGGAATTCAACTGCCAGATGCAATGGAGCACCAGTTTGAAAGAGGTTGCATCACCACACCCACTTGAGAGTCTATGGCCACGTGCATCCTTGTGGTTTTGAAAATAACACATGCAATGGCACTCCAATATGTGTCAAACCATGGTCAGGAACCCAAGGAACATGTTGGACTTCAATTTCCACATGCAACGGAGCACCAGTTTAAAAGAGGTTCCATCAACACACCCACTTGAGTTTGTGTGGCCATGTGGATCATTGTGGTTTGGAAAAAGAACACATGTAATGGCACTCCAATATGTGTCAAACCATGGTCAGGAACCAAAGGAACATCTTGGACTTCAACTGCCACATGCAATTGAGGACCGGTTTAAAAGACATCACCACACCCACTTGAGTGTGTGTGGCCATGTGGATCATTGTGGTTTTTAAAATAACACATACAATGGCACTCCAATATGTGTCAAACAAAGGTCAGGATGCCCAAGAACATGTTTGAATTCAACTGCCACATGCAATTGAGAAAATGTTTAAAAGAGTTGGCATCATCACACCCACTTGAGTGTGTGTGGCCATGTGGACCATTGTGGTTTAGAAAATATCACATGCACTGGTACTCCAATATGTTCCAAACATTGGTTACGAACCCCAGGAACATTTTGGAATTCAACTGCCAGATACAATGGAGAACCAGTTTGAAAGAGGTTGCATCACCACACCCACTTGAGACTCTGTGGCCATGTGCATCCTTGTGGTTTGGAAAATAACACATGCAATCGCACTCCAATATGTGTCAAACCATGGTCAGGAACCCAATGAACATGTTGGACTTCAATTGCCACATGCAACGGAGCACCAGTTTAAAAGTGGTTGCATCAACACACCCACTTGAGTGTGTGTGGCCATGTGGATCATTGTGGTTTGGAAAAAGAACACATGCAATGGCACTCCAATATGTGTCAAACCATGGTCAGGAACCCGAGGAACATGTTGGACTTCAACTGCCACATGCAATGGAGGACCGGTTTAAAAGAGGTTGCATCACCACACCCACTTGAGTGTGTGTGGCCATGTGGATCATTGTAGTTTTTAAAATAACACAGACAATGGCACTCCAATATGTGTCAAACCAAGGCCAGGATGCCCAGGAACATGTTTGAATTCAACTGCCACATGCAATTGAGCACCAGTTTGAAATAGGTGGCATCATGACACCCACTTGAGTGTGTGTGGCCATGTGGATCATTGTTGTTTGTAAAAGAACAGATGCAATGGCACTCCAATATGTGTCAAACCATGGTCAGGAAACCTAGGAACATGTTGGAATTCAACTGCCACATGCAATTGAGCACCAGTTTAAAAAAGGTTGCATCACCACACCCACTGAGTGTGCGAGTCCATGTGGACCATAGTGGTTTGAAAAACAACACATGCAATGTAACTCCAATATGTGCCAAACCATGGTCACGATGCCCAAGAACATGTTGGAATTTAACTACCACATGCAATGGAGCACGAGTTGGAAAGAGGTTGCATCACCACACCCACTTTATTGTGTGTGGCTACGTGGATCATTGTGGTTTGGAAAAGAACACATGCAATGGCACTCCAATATGTGTCAAACGATTGATAGGAACCCCATGAACATGTTGGAATTCAACTACCACATGCAATGGACCACCTGTTTGAAAGAGGTTGCATCACTGCACCCACTTGAGTGTGTGTGGCCATGTGGATCATTGTGGTATGGAAAACAACAAATGCAATGTCACTCCAATATGTGTAAAATCATGGTTAGGAAGCCCAGGAACATTATGGAATTCAATTGCCACATGTAATGGAGCACGAGTTTGAAAGAGGTCGCGTCACCACACCCACGTTATTGTGTGTGGCTACGTGGATCATTGTGGTTTGGAAAAGAACACATGCAATGGCACTCCAATATGTGTCAAACCAATGTTAGGAACCCCGTGAACATGTTGGATTTCAACTGCCACATGCAATGGACCACCTGTTTGAAAGAGGTTGCATCACCGCACCCACATGAGTGTGTGTGGCCATGTGGATCATTGTGGTATGGAAAAGAACACATGCAATGGCACTCCGATATGTGTAAAATCATGGTCATGAAGCCCAGGAACATTATGGAATTCAACTGCCAGATGCAATGGAGCACCAGTTTGAAAGAGGTTGCATCACCACACCCACTTGAGAGTCTATGGCCACGTGCATCCTTGTGGTTTTGAAAATAACACATGCAATGGCACTCCAATATGTGTCAAACCATGGTCAGGAACCCAAGGAACATGTTGGACTTCAATTTCCACATGCAACGGAGCACCAGTTTAAAAGAGGTTCCATCAACACACCCACTTGAGTTTGTGTGGCCATGTGGATCATTGTGGTTTGGAAAAAGAACACATGTAATGGCACTCCAATATGTGTCAAACCATGGTCAGGAACCAAAGGAACATCTTGGACTTCAACTGCCACATGCAATTGAGGACCAGTTTAAAAGACATCACCACACCCACTTGAGTGTGTGTGGCCATGTGGATCATTGTGGTTTTTAAAATAACACATACAATGGCACTCCAATATGTGTCAAACAAAGGTCAGGATGCCCAAGAACATGTTTGAATTCAACTGCCACATGCAATTGAGAAAATGTTTAAAAGAGTTGGCATCATCACACCCACTTGAGTCTGTGTGGCCATGTGGATCATTGTGGTTTGGAAAATATCACATGCACTGGTACTCCAATATGTTCCAAACATTGGTTACGAATCCTAGGAACATTTTGGAATTCAACTGCCAGATACAATGGAGAACCAGTTTGAAAGAAGTTGCATCACCACACCCACTTGAGACTCTGTGGCCATGTGCATCCTTCTGGTTTCGATAAATAACACATGCAATCGCACTCCAATATGTGTCAAACCATGGTCAGGAACCCAATGAACATGTTGGACTTCAATTGCCACATGCAACGGAGCACCAGTTTAAAAGAGGTTGCATCAACACACCCACATGAGTGTGTGTGGCCATGTGGATCATTGTGGTTTGGAAAAAGAACACATGCAATGGCACTCCAATATTTGTCAAACCATGGTCAGGAACCCGAGGAACATGTTGGACTTCAACTGCCACATGCAATGGAGGACCGGTTTAAAAGAGGTTGCATCACCACACCCACTTGAGTGTGTGTGGCCATGTGGATCATTGTAGTTTTTAAAATAACACATACAATGGCACTCCAATATGTGTCAAACCAAGGCCAGGATGCCCAGGAACATGTTTGAATTCAACTGCCACATGCAATTAAGCACCGGTTTGAAAGAGGTGGCATCATCACACCCACTTGAGTGCGTGTGGCCATGTGGATCATTGTGGTTTGGAAAATAACACATGCAATGGTACTCCAATTTTTCCAAACATTGGTCAGGAACCCCAGGAACATGTTGGAATTCAACTGCCAGATGCAATGGAGCACCAGTTTGAAAGAGGTTGCATCACCACACCCACTTGAGAGTCTGTGGCCATGTTCATCCTTGTGGTTTGGAAAATAACACATGCAGTGGACTCCAATATGTGTCAAACCATGGTCAGGAACCCAAGGAACATGTTGGACATCAATTGCCACATGCAACGGAGCACCAGTTTAAAAGAGGTTGCATCAACACACCCACTTGAGTATGTGTGGCCATGTGGATCATTGTGGTTTGGAAAAACAACACATGGAATGGCACTCCAATATGTGTTAAACCATGGTCAGGAACCAGAGAAACATGTTCGACTTCAACTGCCACATGCAATGGAGGACCGGTTTAAAAGACGTTGCATCGCCACACCCACTTGAGTGTGTGTGGCCATGTGGATCATTGTGGTTTTTAAAATAACACATACAATGGCACTCCAATATGTGTCAAACCAAGGTCAGGATGCCTAGGAACATGTTTGAATTTAACTGCCACATGCAATTGAGCACTAGTTTGAAAGAGGTGGCATCATCACACCCACTTGAGTGTGTGCGGCCATTTGGATCATTGTGGTTTTTAAAATAACACATACAATGGCACTCCAATATGTGTCAAACCAAGGTTAGGATGCCCATGAACATGTTTGAATTCAACTGCCACATGCAATTGAGCACCAGTTTGAAATAGGTGGCATCATCACACCCACTTGAGTGTGTGTGGCCATGTGGATCATTGTGGTTTGTAAAAGAACAGATGCAATGGCACTCCAATATGTGTCAAACCATGGTCAGGAAACCTAGGAACATGTTGGAATTAAACTGCCACATGCAATTGAGCACCAGTTAAAAAAAGGTTGCATCACCACACCCACTGAGTGTGCGAGTCCATGTGGACCATAGTGGTTTGAAAAAGAACAATTGCAATGTAACTCCAATATGTGCCAAACCATGGCCACGATGCCCAAGAACATGTTGGAATTCAACTGCCACACGCAATGGAGCCCGAGTTTGAAAGAGGTTGCATCACCACACCCACTTTATTGTGTGTGGCTACGTGGATCATTGTGGTTTGGAAAAGAACACATGCAATGGCACTCCAATATGTGTCAAACCCTTGTTAGGAACCCCATGAACATGTTGGAATTCAACTACCACATGCAATGGACCACCTGTTTGAAAGAGGTTGCATCACCGCACCCACTTGAGTGTGTGTGGCCATGTGGATCATTGTGGTATGGAAAACAACAAATGCAATGGCACTCCAATATGTGTAAAATCATGGTTAGGAAGCCCAGGAACATTATGGAATTCAATTGCCACATGCAATGGAGCACGAGTTTGAAAGAGGTTGCGTCACCACACCCACTTTATTGTGTGTGGCTATGTGGATCATTCTGGTTTGGAAAAGAACACATGCAATGGCACTCCAATATGTGTCAAACCAATGTTAGGAACCCCATGAACATGTTGGAATTCAACTGCCACATGCAATGGACCACCTGTTTGAAAGAGGTTGCATCACCGCACCCACATGAGTGTATGTGGCCATGTGGATCATTGTGGTATGGAAAAGAACACATGCAATGGCACTCCGATATGTGTAAAATCATGGTCATGAAGCCCAGGAACATTATGGAATTCAACTGCTACATGCAATGGAGCACCAGTTTGAAAGAGGTTGCGTCACCATATCAACTTGACTGTGTTTTCATGTGGATCATAGTGGTTTGGAAAATAGCCCATTCATGGAACTCCAATATGTGCCAAACCATTGTTAGGAACCCGAGGAATATGTTGGAATTCAAATGCCGCATGCAATGGAGCACCAGTGTGAAAGAGGTTTCATGACCACACCCATTTGAGTGTGTGTGGCCATGTGGAGCATTGTGTTTTGGAAAAGAACACATGCAATGGCACTCCAATATGTGTCAAACCATGGTTAGGAACCCCAGGATCATGTTTGAATTCAATTGCCACATGCAGTGAAGCACCAGTTTGAAAGAGGTTGCATCACCACACCCACTTGAGTGTGTGTGTGTCCATGTTGATCATTGTGGTTTGGAAAAGAAAACATGCAATGGCACTCAAATATATCTCAGACCATGGTGAGGAACCCTAGGAACATGTTGGAATTCAACTGCCACATGCAATTGAGCACCAGTTTAAAAAAGGTTGCATCACCACACCCACTGAGTGTGCGATTCCATGTGGACCATAGTGGTTTGAAAAAGAACACATGCAATGTAACTCCAATATGTGCCAAACCATGGTCACGATGCCCAAGAACATGTTGGAATTCAACTGCCACATGAAATGGATCACCAGTTTCAAAGAGGTTGCATCACCACAATCACTTGAGTTTGTGTGGCCATGTGGATAATTTTTGTTTGGAAAAGAACACATGAAATGACACTCCAATATGGGGCAAACCATGGTTAGGAACCACATGAACATGTTGGAATTCAACTGCCACATGCAATGAAGCACCATTTTAAAAGAGGTTGCATCACCACACCCACTTGAGGGTGTGTGGCCATGTGGATCATTGCGGTTCGGAAAGGAACACATGCAATGACACTCCAACATATCTCAAACCATGGTCAAGAAGGCCAGGAACATGTTGGAATTCAACTGCCACATGCAATGGAGAACCAGTTTGAAAGAGGTTGCATCACCACACCCACTTGAGTGTGTGTGGCTATGTGGATCATTGTGGTTTGGAAAAGAACTAATGCAATGGCACTCCAATATTTGTAAAACCATAGTCAGGAAGCCCATGAAAATTATGGAATTCAAATGCCACATGCAATGGAGCACCAGTTTGAAAGAGGTTGAATCACCACACCCACTTGAGTGTGCGTGGCCATGTGGATCATTGTGGTTTGGAAAATAACACATGCAACAACACTCAAATATTTGTCAAGCCATGGTCAAGAACCCAAGGAACATGTTGGAATTCAACTGCCACGTGCAACGGAGGACCAGTTTAAAAGAGGTTGCATCACCACAGCCACTTGAGTACGTGTGGCCATGTGGATCATTGTGGTTTGGAAAATAACACATGCAATGACACTCCAATATGTGTCAAACCATGGTCAGGAATGCCAGGAACATGTTGGAATTCAACTGCCACATGCAATTGATCACTAGTTTGAAAGAGGTTGCATCACCACATCCACTTGAGTGTGTGTGGCCATGTGGTTGATTGTGGTTTGGAAAATAACACATGCAATGTCACTCTAATATGTGCCAAACCATGGTTAGGAACGACATGAACATGCTGGAATTCAAGTGCCACAGGCAATGAAGCACCAGTTCGAAAGAAGGTGCATCACCACACACACTTGAGTGTGTGTGGCCTTATGGATCATTGTGGCTTGGAAAAGAACACATGCAATGGCACTCCAACATGTGTTAAACCATGGTCAAGAACCCCAAGAACATCTTTGAATTCAACTGCCACATGCAATAGAGCACCAATTTGAAAGGGGTTGCATCACCACACTTCTTGTGGCTCAAGATATGTAGAGCTCGTTGGGAACCCCAAGATGAAGGTGTGATGAGCACAGCAGCAAGTTTCCCTCAGTTATGAAATCAAGGTTATCAAACCAGTAGGAGCAAGGAAACAACTCCAAGGTGTTGCTAACAACTTAGAATCCTGCACAACACAACCACATAACTTTGTCCCAACTTACAGTGAGGTTGTAAATCTCACTTGTTTTGCTGAAAACAAAGGAGTAAACGTATTGTGTGGAAGATAGTAATTGCTTGTAGAAAGTGAACAGTAAACGATAAATAGTAGATGGTATATCAATGGTAAAGGAATGGATTGGGGTCCACAGTTCACTAGAGGTGTTTCTCCTTGAGATAAATAGCATATTGGGTGAACAAATTATAGCAGGGCAATTGACAGATTGATAAAGCATAACAATGCATATACTAGACATCTTGACCCCTACGAGATTTGATTAGGCATTACAACATAATATGTAGACCGTAATCCAACTACATCTATGACTAATAATCGACCTTTAGGTTATCGTCTAAAACCCCTCCAGTATTAAGTTGCAAGCAACAGATAATTGCATTAAACAAAGTGTGTAAAGTAAACAATATGATTGCACCATGGACAAAGGATTGTTGTTTTCTCCCTAGTAGAAATAGCACATTCTACAATGTTAGAGATTTATGTCACTTCCCCAGATTACTAGTGGCATGAACCCACTATCGATCATAAATACTCCCTCTTGGAGTTGCAAGCATGTACGTGGCCAAGATAGCTACTAACAATGGAGAGCATGCAAGATCACAAATAACATAGACATGATAGAATCAATAATCAATCTGACATAATATCTCAATATCCATCGGATCCTCGCAAACAAAACATGTAGGATTATAAATAGATGATCTTGATCATGAACGGAGCTCACAAGATGTAAACATGATATCACAAAGGAGGAGAACCAACAATCTAGCTACTACATGGACCCATAGTCCAAGGGTGAACTACTCAAGCATCACTCCGGAGGTAGGCATGGTGATGAAGAAGGCCTCCAGGGTGATCTCTCCCCTCCAGCAGGGTGATGGGAAGAGCTTCGGATCCCCCCAATCTAGGGATGGGGATGGTGGCGACTACAGACTCTTTCGTCAATTTCTGATCAGGTACTTAGGGTTTTCATCCCGGGAGGCTTTTATAGGCGAAGGGGCAAGGTCGGTGGAGCACCAGGGGGCCCACACCCCCTGGTGGCACGCCCCCTGGCCGCGCGGCCACCAGGTGTGGCCACCCTGGTGCGCAACTTCGTCTCCCCTTCGCTCTTCGTGTTGCTTTGAGTAAAATATTGACTTTGGCTTTTGTCCTGTCCAATTCCGAGAATATTTCTTTCATAGCTTTTCTGAAACTAAAAATGGCAGAAAATAGGCAATGGCACTGTGGCATCTTGTTAATAGGTTAGTTCCAGAAACGTATAAAAATACCTCAAAATGTGAACAAAACATAAGAAAGTAGATATAAAACAAGCATGGAACATCAAAAATCATAGATACGTTTACGACGCATCAAGCATGCCCAAGCTTAACTCCTGCTCATCCTCGAGTAGGTAAGTGATAAAAATAATAATTTTTGAGGTGACATGCACCATAATAATCTTGATCAAGGTATTTGTAAAACATTGATAGCTAGGATCGTAGTACTCTAAACATAAGCATGAAAGATAGAGTTCTAACAATAAGACATAGCAACTATGTTGTACCATGAAAAAGGTACAAACAAAAGATCATGAATAACAATGCATTGAAAGACGTTTGTTTGTTTCACATATAGAAAACATAATAATAGTGGTATTCAGCTTGTCCCTCGTGGTATAGCAAAACATAAATACATAGGCCACCTTCAAAGTTCATAACGGTGACTAGATACAAATAATTTAAGAACAAGCAATATTGAAGTTATGAATCAATCAACAACTTTTGGGGCAATGCACATTAAACTAAGAGTGACCACTATTCTCTCTCAATTGGTGCATAAAGGAAGAAGATGGAGAATCAACATAAAATTAAAAAGAAAGGCCCTTCATAAAGGGAAGCAGGGATTCAAGTCCCCTGAAGAGCTTCCAAAAATTATGGTACTTATTAGCTTTCAGCTCTCATTGCGCATATCATAAGAATCTTGAGGTGATTAAGGTTAAAATGACACAAATATGAAGATATGCTTGACAAGTTATAAGTTGAAAATCCCATGCCCCTTGCTTACGAGTACCGAACCTCATGCTACTCAACTTTAGTCACAAGTAAGTTCTTGTCATTGTAAGTACATGTGTATCATAGAGAACCGCCAACAGGGTACCCCTTTCCCCATGACACAGCAGCTATCCCATATGAAAATGACAAGGCAATAGACAATGAGCATCTCAGCAAACTTTTTATTTTCTGTTTGCATAGGTTTTTATTTAGGATGCTTCACATAATGCTCACTACGGTTATGCTACAAGTTTCCACCATGATTAGGCATGGCTTAGGCTAGCCGCCTAGGCGTTTCTCTAACACACATACAAACTCCATGAGCTTAGAATCTCCCCTTTTATTTCACACCGCCAGGATCCATAAACAAAAGAACATGATATCAACTCAATAAGAAGTGCAATGTTGAAAGCGTTCCCCATGACAATATGGTTCTGCTAATTCACAACTTATAAAGTGCAAGCATATAATCAACATAGATGGACACAATGGTTCAAGTTTACTAAGTGCAAGAAAGTAAAGTGTGCCATCAAGTTTGTGAGAGCTTTAATCACTAATTTCCAGATAACAAATTTAATTTGGAAGGTAGATAAAAGCATGAATATACTTCCAATGGTGTAACACACCATGCATAGGAATTTATAGTGGACTCTTTGGAATAACTTGGTTTTCTTGGGAGTTGGATGCATGAGTGGAACTCATACTTGGTACAGGTGGAGGCTAGAAAAAGACTGGGAGCGACCAACTAAGAGAGAAATAATGGCCATAATCATGCAAAGGGACAAAACATTATTAATTAAAGCATAAAGTGATATTACAAGTCAAAAACTAAATGATCATAAAGGCTAAGGTGACTGGTTCATAGTATTAACATGGTGTAAGCATGTGCCAACTCAACCCAAACAAACCATTAAAGGAGAAAACCAAAATATTATGCTTTTGTATGCTAAAACAATGCATGATTCTTTCAAGGAACATTAAGCAATCTCAATTGTTTAGAACAAGTCATGCTACAGATATAATCACTAAGAATAAGGTCAAAGCAATACCAAACATTACATGATAGAGGCTAAGCCACAGTCAAAACAAGCTCCTTTTGTACCACTTATAAGCATGAAGCTTCCTACTCTTTTCCAACACCAATCAACTTATTTGAAACCACATATGAATGCGGGGGTCCAACTAATTTATTTAAGAAAACCAAAAAAAAACAAAAAACAAAAACAAAGATGCTCCAACAACAACACAATTGTGCATGAATCAATAAAAATGAAGTGTTTGGAAGAAAACCTGAGATTTTTATTGATGAAGAAGGGGATGCCCAGGCATCCCCAAGCTTTGATGCTTGTACTTCTTGAATATTTCTTGGGGTGACATGGGTGGCATCCCAAGCTTGAGCTTTTGTCCATACTTCATCTCATCACATTATTCTTCCCTACACTTGAAAACTTCCTTCGTACAAAACTTCACACAATCTTCATTAGCAACATTAGTGTATTCAAGATAATAAGTATTTGGGTTTAGTTTCAACACAAGTAAAACTTCCATTAAAACACAAGCTACTGTATCAATTCCTTCTAAAAGCTCAAGTTATCAAAGAGAACTCAAAGAGAAAGAGATTAAGAGACAAATGCAAATAATGGCAGAAATTGGTTAAAACAGACCAACAGGTAAAAACCGATTTTTTCGAAGACCTTTTGTTGCTTAAATCGAAAAGTGATAAACTATGAAAGTTAGATAATAACCTGGGGCATAAGCATAAAACATTACAGCTCAATCCAACGTACAGGGATTTTTCACGATTTTTCATAGTGAAGCACAAAAAATATGTTTCGGGACAGCAACTTTCCCAAGTCTTACTTCTCTCTCATTAGAGGTTATTCTTGGCACAAAAACCACACAAAAAGGATAAGAAGAAGTTACTACTGAGGCAATAACTTCCAAGACTCAACAAAAGAAAAACTTACTAAATAAAAATTTGGGTTATCTCCCAATAGTGCTTTTTAACGCCTTTCAGCTAGGCAGAGGAACAAGATTCAAGTATTTTCAAATGAAGAAGCAGTAAGAGCAAACTTTGTTTTAATAGGAGAGCAAAAAGGTATCTTCTCTCTCTATTCTTAGAGAAGTGTTCTATACCTTCCTTGAATGAGAATTGATATTTAGTGGTGCCTTCATATAAATAATGGCACCAACAGTTCTAAGAAAAGGTCTTCCCAAAATAATAGGACAAGAAGCATTGCATTCAACATCCAAAACATAGAAATCAATGGGGACATAGGTATTGTTAACCATAATAAGAACATCATTAATACTCCCCATGTGTTCTTTTTAGCATTGTCATCAAGTTGGACATCTAAATAACAATCTCCTAATGGTGACAAATCAAGAATTTCATAAATCTTTCTAGGAATAATCGAGACACTAGCACCAAGATCACATGAAGCTTTGAGATCAAAATCATTCACTTTCATATTAATGATGGGTTCCCAACCATCTTCTAATTTCGTAGGAATAGAAACTTTATGTTTCAATTTTTCTTCTTTAATTTTTATGAGAGCATTTGTAATGTGTTTTGTAAAGGCCATATTCATAGCACTAGCATTAGGACTTTTAGCAAGCTTCTGTAGGAACATAATTACTTCAGAAATATTGCAACCATCAAGATCAAAATCATAATTACCATCCAAGGTAGTAGAGCTATTAGTTCCCATATTTCGAAGAATTTCAGCATTTTTATTGGAAAAGGTTCCATTGGTTTTAGGCATTGTTGCAAAAGGAATGGGGACTTCATGTGGTTTGCTAGCATCAACATTGGTGGTGGTAATAGTACAAACTATTTCTATCAATTTCATCTTCTCTTTCCCACTTAGCATGCAATTCAGCTAACAGTCTAACATTTTCATCAATTCTAACTTGTATGGCATTAGTAGCAGCAAAGGGGTTTTCCATAGTTTCAGGTTAACCAGCCATTTTATTAATCAAAGAGGATTATGCTTTGAAAGTTTTTTCAGCATTTGAAAGTTTTTCCTCAATAGTTTTATTAAAAGCAGTTTGTTTACTAATAAAATCCTTAAGCATGACTTCAAGTTCAGAGGGTGCACCTCTATTGTTGTTGTAGGAATTTCCATAAGCATTGCCATTATTGGGAGGATATGGCCTATAATTATTACTACCAAAATTCTTCCTATAGGAATTGTTGCTAAAATTATTATTTCTAATGAAGTTCACATCAACTTGCTCTTCTTGAGCAACCAAAGAGGCTAAGGGAACATGATTTGGATCAATATGAGCTTTTCCATTAACAAGCATAGACATAATAACATCAATTTTATCACTCAAGGAGGAGGTTTCTTCAACAGAATTTACCTTCTTACCTTGTGGAGCTCTCTCAGTGTGCCATTTAGAATAGTTAACCATCATATTATCAAGGAGCTTTGTTGCAGCACCCAAAGTAATGGTCATAAAGGTGCCTCCAGTAGTAGAATCCAACAGATTTCTTGAAGAATAATTCAGTCCTGCATACAAAGTTTGGATAATCATCCAAGCAGTCAGTCCATGAGTGGGACAATTCTTTACCAAAGATTTCATTCTTTCCCAATCTCGAGCAACATGTTCATTATCAAATTGATTAAATTTCATTATTTCACTTATCATAGATATAATCTTAGCAGGAGGATAGTATTTTCCAATGAAAGTATCTTTGCATTTAATCCAAGAATCAATACTATTTCTAGGTAGGGATAGCAACCATTCTTTAGCTTTTCCTCTCAAAGAGAAAGGAAACAATTTAAGCTTAATAATATCTCCATCTATATCCCTATGTTTTTGCATCTCACAAAGTTCAACAAAGTTATTAAGGTGAGCAGCATCATCATCAGTACTAGCACTAGAGAATTGTTCTTTCATAACAAGATTGAGCAAAGCAGGTTTAATTTCAAACAAAGCAGCTTCAGGAATAGGTGGAGAAATGGGTGTGCACACGAAATCATTGTTGTTTGTGCTAGTGAAGTCACATAACTTAGTGTTTTCAAGAGTAGTCTTTTTTTAAGATTAAAGCAAGCCATCAGAAATAGAAACTGAAATAGGGACTAAATTTTTTTGTGTTTTTGATAAACAGAAACAAGCAAACAAAGAAAAAAATAAGCTAAGCAAAACAAACAAAGTAAAGAGATTGGTTGTGAGAGACTCCCCTTGTGAAGTTGTCCTTAACTCCCCGACAACGGTGCCAAAAAGAAGCTGCTTGTGGCTCAAGATATGTGGAGCTGGTTGGGAACCCCAAGAGGAAGGTATGATGAGCACAACAACAAGTTTCCCTCAGTTATGAAACCAATGTTATCAAACCAGTAGGAGCAAGGAAACAACTCCAAGGTGTTGCTAACAACTTGGAATCCTGCACAACACAACCACAAAACTTTGCCCCAACTTATATTGAGGTTCTCAATCTCACTGGTTTGCTAAAAACAAAGCATTACACGTATTGTGTGGAAGATAGTAATTGCTTGCAGAAAGTAAACTGAAAACAGTAAACAGTAGATGGTATATCAATGGTAAAGGAATCGGCTGGGGTCCACAGTTCACTAGAGGTTTTTCTCCTTAAGATAAATAGCATGTTGGGTGAACAAATTACAGCGGGGAAATGGACAGATTGAGAAAGCATAACAATGCATATACTAGACATCTTGACTCCTACGAGATTTTATTAGGCATTACAACATAATATGTAGAACGTAATCCAAATGCATCTATGACTAATAATCCACCTTCAGGTTATCGTGTGAACCCCCTCCAGTATCAAGTTGCAAGCAACAGATAATTGCATTAAACAAAGTGTGTGAAGTAAACAATATGATTGCACCATGGACAAAGGATTATTGTTTTCTCCCTAGTAGAAATAGCACATCTACAACGTTAGAGATTTCTGTCACTTCCCCATATTACAAGAGGCATGAACCCACTATCGAGCATAAATACTCCCTCTTGGAGTTGCAATCATCTACTTGGCCAAGATAGCTACTAAAAACAGAGAGCATGCAAGATCACAAATAACATAGATATGATAGAATCAATAATCAATATGACATAGTATCTCAATATCCATCATATCCCCGCAAACACAACATGTAGAATTACAAATAGATGATCTTGATCATGAACGGACCTCACAAGATCTAAACATGATAACACAAAGGAGGAGAACCAACCATCTAGCTACTACATGGACCCATAGTCCAAGGGTGAACTACTCACGCATCACTCCGGAGGCAGGCATGGTGATGGAGAAGGCCTCTAGGGTGATCTCTCCCCTCTGGCAGGGTGCCGGGAAAAGCTTCGGATCCCCCGTGATCTAGGGATGGAGATGGCAGCGCCTATAGACTCTTTCATGGATTTCTGATCGGGTACTTAGGGTTTTCATCCTAGGAGGCTTTTATAGGTGAAGGGGCAAGGTCGGAGGAGCACTAGGGGGCCCACACCCCTGGTGGCGTGCCCCTGGCTACGCGGCCACCAGGTGTGGCCACCCTAGTGTGCCACTTTGTCTCCATTCGGTCTCCGTGTTGCTTCGGGTAAAATATTGAATTTGGCTTTTGTCGCGTCCAATACCGCAAATATTTCTTTACTTGCTTTTCTGAAACCAAAAATAGCAGAAAACATACAACTTGCATTGTGGCATCTTGTTAATACGTTAGTTCCAGAAAACATATAAAAATACCTCAAAGTGTGAACAAAACATAAGAAAGTAGATATAAACAAGCATGGAACATCAAAAATTCTAGATACGTTTATGACGTATCACACACCCACTTGAGTATGTGTGGCCATGTGGATCATTGTGGTTTGGAAAATAACATATGAAATGGCACTCCAATATGTGCTAAACCATGGTCAGGATGCCCCAGGAACATGTTGGAGTTTAACTTCCACATGCAATGGCTCTCCAATAGTGTCAAACCGTGGTTTGGAACCCCATGAACATGTTGGAATTCAACTGCCAAAGTCAATGGAGCACCAGTTTGGAAGCATCACGACACACACTTGAGTGTGTGTGCCCATGTGGATCATTGTGGTTTGGAAAAGAACACATGCAATGGCACTCCAATATGTGTCAAACCATGGTCAGGAAGCCTAGGAACATGTTCGTATTGAACTACCACATGAAATGGAGCACTAGTTTGAAAGAGGTTGCATCACCACACCCACTTGAGTGTGTGTGTGGCCCTGTGCATCATTGTGGTATGGAAAATAACACATGCAATGGCACTCCAATATGTGTAAAATCATGGTCACGAAGCCCAGGAAAATTATGGAATTCAACTGCCACATGCAATGGAGCACTAGTTTGATAGAGGTTGCATCACCATACCCACTTGACTATGTGTGTCCATGTGGATCATAGTGGTTTGGAAAAGAACACATGCAATGGTACTCCAATATGTGCCAAACCATGGTTTGGACCCCCAGGAACATGTTGCAATTCAAATGCCGCATGCAATGGAGCACCAGTTTGAAAGAGGTTGCATGACCACACCCATTTGAGTGTGTGTGGCCATCTGGATCATTGTGGTTTGGAAAAGAACACATGCGATGGAACTCCAATATGTGTCAAACCATGGTTAGGAACCCGAGGAACATGTTGGAATTCAATTGCCACATGCAGCGGAGCACCAGTTTCAAAGAGGTTGCATCACCACACCCACTTGAGTGTGTGTGTGGCCATGATGACCATTGTGGTTGGGAAAAGAGCACATGCAATGGCACTGAAATATATGTCAAACCAGGGTCAGGAACCCCAGGAACATGATAGAATTCAACTGCCACATGGAATGGAGCACTAGTTTGAAAGAGGTTGCATCACCACACCCACTTGACTGTGTGTGGCCATGTGGATCATTGTGGTTTGGAAAATAACACATGCAACATCACTCCAATATGTGTCAAACCATGGTTAGGAACCCAAGGAACATGTTGGACTTCAACTTCCACATGCAACGGAGCACCAGTTTGAAAGAGGTTGCATCACCACACCCATTTGAGTTCGTGTGTCCATGTGGATCATTATGGTTTGGAAAATAACAAATGCAATGGCACTCCAATATGTGTAAAATCATTGTCAGGAAGCCTAGGAACATTATGGAATTCAACTGTCACATGCAATGGAGCACCAGTTTGAAATAGGTTGTATGACCATACCCACTTGACTGTGTGTCCATGTGGATCATAGTGGTTTGGAAAAGAGCACATGCAATGGAAATCGAATATGTGCCAAACCATGGTTAGGAACCCTAGGAACATGTTGGAATTCAAATGCCGCATGAAGTGGAGCACCAGTTTGAAAGAGGTTGCATGACCACACCCATTTGAGTGTGTGTGTCCATCTGGATAATTGTGGTTTGGAAAAGAACACTGGATGAATCTCGGGGTCTTACCTTCATGTTTCTGAACACGGCATTCTGAGTTTTATCGCATTTAGCTAGGATCTCAGATTTATGTATTTTTTGTCGGCTGCCTTGCTAGGCTCCTAATGTTTCTGAATTTTGCAATATATTTTGATATTTACTAAAATATCCCAATGGGGGTAACTTTCGGAGTATATGTGGATGTAAAACTCACAAGTTTCTTAGGCGATGATTGCCTTTCACTTGGTCTGCACAATTTTTCTATCGGGTGCGCTACAACGCTCCGATGGGAGTAGGCCCTGAGGCTATGTTCAGATGCTTGTATTTGGACATAGGCTCATAACTGATGTTAAATCATGCAAACATATAAATCATCCATTCGAGTTTATATGAACGAAATTTAATGGTATGAAGAACTTATCTTTATACATATATGGCGTAGCCATGGATACATTATTCTGGCGGATTGCTATCTGGCCCTATGCCGAAGTGTTTTGGCTTTTAAAAAGTCGGGCCATCGGACTTATTGAATTTATAAGTAAACATAGGATCTTCTAACCATAAAAGTGCCGCAGTTGTGCAACGTTCCATGGATTGGAATACTATACTCATGTCTTCTTATCTTTTAGACCATACGCTCCTCTAGGAATAACTTGTGTAATGATGTAGCGTCCTTCCCAAGGTGATTCCAACTTTCGGTGACCATCTTGCTTGAGTTGGAGAACTAGATCTCCTACTGTGAAGGATCTTGGACATAATCGTCGCCCATGATAATTGCGCAAGTTTTGCTGGTATATAGGGGCTCTTTACAGGGCTTCATCTCGAGCTTCATCGAGTTCATCAACGTCATCTTCGAGTGCTTCTCTAGATTCTTGTTCATCATATGCAGCTACCGTGGGAGATTCATGTGAAACTTTGATTGGAAGGACGGCTTCCGCGCCATGGACCAGAAAGAAAAGTGTTTTCTTTTGTTGTAGTATTAGGGGTGGTTTGCAAACTCCACAAATTAGAAGGAACTCATCATCCCATGATCCCTTCGCTCTGTCATTGGCGAGTGGTGCAAGCAATCTTTTCTTTAGGCTAGTAGTTACTAAGCCATTGGCTTTTTCCACTTGTCCATTGGTTTGTGGATCAGCCACTGAAGCGTAGCTTACTTTGATTCCCATCTCCTCACAGTATTCTTTAAATTAATTGGAAGTAAAGTTGGTTCCATTGTCCGTGATGATGTTGTTTGGCACGCTGAACCGAAATACTATGGACTTTATGAAATTCACAGCTGAAGTTCCATCTTGAGTGGTGACTGGCATTGCTTCAATCCATTTAGTAAATTTGTCGACTGCTACAAGCAGAAAGACGTGTCCTCCTGGAGATGATTTGTGAAGTTTACCCACCATATCTAGCCCCCACTGAGCGAAAGGCCAAGCTAGATGTATAGGGTTTAGTTCGGCTGCTGGTGCTCCTGGTTTTGTTGCGAATCGTTAACATGCTTCACATGTTCCGACTATATCCTTTGTGTCTTGTACTGCTGTAAACCAATAAAATCTTGCGTGATGCCCGCAAACTCCTTCGTGTATATCCTTGAGTATGGCTTTTCCTTCTTCACGTGTACCACATCGCTGTAACACACCTGAAATACTTCTTTTATATAATTCTCCTTTGACTATCATAAAGGCTTTCAATCTACATGTGATTCATCGGGCTTTTGTTACATCTTCGGGTAATTCTCCTTGATTCATATAGGCTATGTACGGCTGTATCTATGTGGGTTCGATTATTATGACCTCATAAATATCTAGTTCTTCTTCGAAGGTCTCCTCTATCCTTGTACTGGCTGATGAAGGCCCCGAGTCTTTTTTCGGTTTATTCTTTTTTATAGTCTTGGGAGATATGACCTCGGTAACTCTTTTTGTGTTGATAGAATGCTCGGATATTTATTCCCAAAAAACCCTAGGTGGCACTGGTAAGCACAATGACCGATGTTTGCCAATTTGGTAGCTTCTTCATTACTTGATCTTCCTATATGTGATACTTCACATCCATCGAACCAAGCTTCCATGATACTGTAGAGATATCGGTAAGCAATCATATTATCACTGACAGCATCACATTTGTTCATCGTTTCGGTGGACAAGTTCACAACGTGGATAGAGGCCAAACCTATCCGGAAGCTGGACGGGGCGACAGTCGTCACCTTCTTCACCGACATCATCAACCGGTTCGGCTACCCCAACAGCATCATCACATATAACGGCACAAACTTCGCCAAGGGGGCCTTCGCCCGATTCTGCAGCAACAAGGGTATCCGGCTAGACCTGGAATCCGTCGCCCACCCGCAATCCAATGGGCAAGTCGAAAGGGCAAATGGCCTAGTGCAAGTCGGCATCAAGCCACGCCTCATCGAGCCCTTGGAGCGGTCACCCGGATGCTGGATTGAGGAACTTCTCGCTATGCTATGGAGCCTTCGCACCATGCCGAATCAATCATCCGGCTTCACCCCATTTTTCCTGGTCTACGGCTCAGAAGCCTTCCTCTCCGTGGACATCGAGTTCGACTTACCGTGCAAACTCCTCTATGATGAAAAGGCCAATCAGGAGGCAAGGGAGGATGGTGTAGACCTCCTCGAGGAAGCCCGAAAGCTGGCGCTCTCTAGATTGGCACTGTACCAGCAACGCCTGTGCCACTACCATTCGATCCGGATCTGACCTGTCACGTTCCGTGAGGGAGATCTGGTTCTCCGGCTGGTGCAGGACACGAAGGGCATGCACAAGCCATCGCCACCTTGTGAGGGCCCCTTCATCATCAGCCGGGCATTGCACAACAATTCCTACTACCTCATCGACGCGCATGAGCCGCGCGAGAATAGGATGAATAAGTCGGACGAGGAGAGGGAATGCCCTTGGAACATGGCACTGCTCCGCCCACTTTACACCTAGTTGTCTGATAGTGTATGTATCCCATGAACCCTATGAATGAAAAATGCGGAACCCTAAGAGATACTCAGGGGCTCCTTGCCAGAAATTTGTGTATATTCATTTCCGGTTCATTTTTGCCGGCTCCGGCAACCCCTACCTAGGGGCTCGCCAGCTAGCTTGGCCTGCTAATTTTATAAACCGGTTGAGTAGTGTGCAATAGTGTCAGAGGCCCACTCTTCATCTTAGCTATAGACTTCAACCCGGCTGTCGGCTAGCAAGAGCAAAAGCCCGAGGCATCCCACATGAAAAACGGGGAAAAGATGCGACAGATCGGGTGGTCTGGCCTTGTCCCTAGTTTGAGATGATCCGGCTACTGACCTTCAGTATCGTGCGCAATGTATTGTCAACTCCCTTCAGTTCCAGCTGCGGACCGCAACCCGATTGCCCGGCAAGGACGCAGCATAAATAGTAGAGCGCACGGGAAATCGACTAAGTGTCCAGAGAAGCACAAGCTAGTTTTTGAAAAAAACAAAATCTATTTTGCAGCTAATAATCAATACCTTAACCGACTAACATATTAACAAATGAGCCTATATGTATGTTTGTTTTGTATGACTACAACGAGTCGGTCATCAAAAGGAGAGAAGATTCGAAGTCCTTGCCTTCATCAAATGCTCTGAATCACGGGGGCTACACCCACTGGGTGCGCTCGCGCGCCCCTAGTGGAATCATGTAGTTCTGACCGGCTAAAGGAGTTTAGCTGGATATTCGGGCCATGTGAGGGAAAGGGAAGGAAAAGAACAGAAGATTCGAAACACTTGGCCTTGCCAACTACTCCGAATCTTGGGGGCTACACCCAGTGGGTGCACTGGCACGCCCCCACTATTGGTTGTGGTTAATTGGTTGGTCCGAGCAAGGTCGGGATGTTCGGCTAGAGGTGTCTAGCCAGAGGAACCTAAGGGTTGAAGAAAAGGAAAGAGGAATCGAGGTCCTCGGCTTCGCCAAGAACTCTGAGCAATCCGACTAAGGGAGTTTAGCCGGACAGAGAGAGTCAGATGATGCTAACCGACAAAGGAGAAAAGTTCGAAGCATGCAAGATCACAAGAAAAATAAGAACGAGCGAAAAACATGATTAAATAAAGGGAGTCGAAGCTCCCATAGGTTCAACCGACATTAGAAACAGTCAGCGCAAGCAACAAGTTCAACAAGGCAAGATCATTCCAAATTCACCCAGCATCCCGGGGATCATGTCTAGATGGCAGGGCCCTTGCCGTGAGGCTGATTCTGGCCGGAGGCAGCTTCGGGAGGCGGAGGAGGCACGTTGGCAGATCTAGCTCTGGCATCTCCACCAGTCGGTTGCGACGATGCTTCGGCCTCCGTATCCAGCATCCTAGCGGACTCCGAGTCGGTGATTACCTTGTCAACATTAGCGTAGCCGGCAATCTTGATGGCGGAAGCATGAAGCTCAAGATGGTTTTGGCGAATGGTGGCGAGGTCGGCACCGGCACGGAAGCCTCCGTCGATCTTCTCGACAACGGCATCCTTGTACCAGGACAACATCAATGCTAAGGCCATCTATGCTCCGGCTCGCGCCACCAAGTCCCTTAGCCGTTCTATGGCAGCCAGCACCTCCATTACCTTGGCTGCCAGCTGGGCGATCATCTCCGGCGCTGCTGCATCCGGCAGGAAGTCGAAGACCATGTGAGCCACTTTGCGCAGCTCAGCGGCCTCCTCGCCGAGAAGGGCTACCAGCTCCTGGGAGGTAGGCTGCTCCCCCAGCCAGTTTCCTGGAGCCGGTTGTACGCCAGCAGGTGTCCGTCGGGATAAAATGCTATCAGAAAAAGGAAATTCAGGTCTGGCTAGTGGAACCAGACAAGAAAAACTAGGACGGTGTGGCCGATCTGCATCAGCTCCTCAAGGAGGGCCTTCTCCCGGTCCACCAACCGTTTGATCTCCTTCTCTTGATCTTTTCTCTGAGCATCGAGGAGATCAAAAGCTTGCACCCGGCTAGCGAGAGCGGGGTCACGCTCCTTGAAGGTGGCCTCCAGCTGATCCACCTTGGAGTGCTAGTCCTTATTCTGCAACCGGAGGTTGGAATTGGACTTCGTCAGCCGGTCATTCGCCTTGGTTAGGCGATCGATCTCCCACTGAGCACACACCATGATGGCTGCAAGAAACCGGGTATCAGCAAAAAAATGAAAGAAAGAAGGTGGCCGACTGCGAAAGCCGAGTGAAAAGACTTACTCTGAGAGGTGTCGTTGGCAGTAGCCAACTTCTGCTCTAGTGACCGGTTGCTTCCAGCCATGGCTTCGAGCAATCGGATCTCCTTCACCGCCAGCTCGAGGGTGGCGGCCAAGTCCGCCAGCGAGGCGGCACGACAAGCATCATCGTCAACAGCGTTGACGGTCAACGACTCCTTCGCCTCTAGAACCGCCGTCCACCACTCCTCCCCCGGCTCGCTGTCAGAGTTGTCGTCCGCGACGACCACAAGCTCCTTGCCGGCTACCGCCCTCCTCGTCCCCGCGGAGGAACTACCTCCACTTTGTGGGTTCTCCACGGCCGTGTCCGACTGCACCACCGTAGTCGGCGGGGCATCTCTGGCCCCGGCTGTAGTAGCCGGATCGGCACGATGCGGGGGTAGAGGCGGAGCCGTAGGTAAAGGAGTGGGGGTGGCAGCAGCAGCGGAAGGCAGTGCGATATTCGTCGCATGGGGTGGCGAGCCAGTCGGCGCCCGCACCGGGCTAACGGTGCCGAAGGATACGAGCGAGCTAAAAAGAAAAAAGACAAGAAAAAGGAGCAAGTAAGAAAAGCAAAAGACAGAAAAAGTTGTGCAAGAGGAAAAAGAGGAAGAAACGCAAGGCGAGAATGGAAGATACTCACCCCTGCACCACTGAAGGAGGCTCCTTCTTGCGGCCAAGCCGGCTAAGGGGGAGGGCGTCGGTCCAGCTCCTCCACGGCGGGCCGGCTGGACCCGCTCCCTCTGGCGCCTAACTGGCTGGAGCCACTCCCCCCGACGCCCCACCGGCTGGAGTCGTCGTTCGTCGCACGGCGCTGAGCCGGTTCGGGAGCTGGAGTGGCCTCCTCCTCATCGTCGACCTACGCGTGGGGGTCGTGGGTCGACTGGTCGTTCCGGTTAGGAAAGACGTCGGCGTCCCCGTCCGACTCCTCGCCGGACCGACGTGCGCGCGGCTCGGGAAGGTCGAGCGTGAAGTTCTAAAGGGTGGGCTTACCCTCCTCCCAAATGATGGAGGGGAAGTTCTGTCAGAAGAAAAGACGACAAGAAATCAGCCGGATGACAATGTGGACCAAAAATAGAAACAATCGGCTAACAAGGAAACTTACCCGGGGCGCATGGTTGTCGCAGCTGTACGGGGCCTGCCCGAACCTCCAGCCCTCCTCCAGTCGCTCTTTGGTGATCGCCCACACCCACTCCTTGAGGTTGTGGAAGCAGGGGTCACGGCGAGACAACCGGGTGGGGTCCAGCCAGCCGGTGTAGTAGCACATCTCGTGTGCACGCTGCTGCAATGACATCATCAGCCGGGACATCCAGCTGAGCATGATGTCTAGGCCGGTTAAGCGGGCGGTGATGAGGGAACGCATCCGCTGTAGCATGGCGTCCGTATCCGCCTTATCGCCGTGGATCTTCATGTCCCAGTGTTGTCGGCTGGATTCCACGTCCTGGAAAGCCAGCAAGTTGATCCGGTCGACTCCGGTGATGTTGTTGACGTAGAAATACAACTGCTGCCACAGTCGGACCATATCCTGGATCTTGAACTTGGGGTTACCGGTTTGGGAGAGGGAGTATATGGAGGCACCTCTACATGCTACCAGCGGCCCCTGTGTGAACTGCACCTGTGGACGGACTCAGAAGAGCCGGCAGAAGATCCCGAGATCCGGCTAGATCTCGAGGTAGCACTCGCTGACGGTGTTGGTGCCGAGGTGGTGGAAGCGTAGATCTAAGAAGGCGAGGAAGGTGAGGAAGAAGGGATGCATAGGCAGCGTGAAGCCGTGAGCGAGGTGGGAGAGGAAGATGACCTGCTCCCCCTCCCCCGGGTGCGGCAACTCCTCCATCGGCGGCGCCAGCCACACCTTCACCTCCATCTCCGGAGGAAGGACACGGGTGGCGCGGTACTTCGCGATGTGCTCCTCCATGAAGGAGGAGCCGCATCAGGCTCCGCGCTCCAAGGCCATTACGGGTTCATTTGCTGTGATAGTGGGTGCCGAGTGGCAGTGGCCCGTGTCTCAGGCAATGCTAAAGGAGCGGCGTGGCTAAGTCCGGCGGCAAGTGCTCACGAGGCAGCAGCGAGGCCGCAAGGGCATAGGGGAAGACTGAGGTGGCAAGGAGCGGAAGGGAGAAGCGTCTCTCCCGGGAGGCCTTTTAAGGACTGGGGAGGGCAACCGTCTACAACGCCATGCGACGCTCACTGGGCTGCGCCCCACCCCCACCACCGCTCCAGATCCCGTGTGCAGGCGCTGAAAGCGTAGAAGATCCCAGGCCGAGAACCGAAGCGCCAGACGGCAGTTCACGAGGCGACGTGCGACGCGATGTTATGCTGTGCACCATAGCGCAATGATGGCGCGTGTGGGCGTGGCCGGCGCCAGCACTGACATCATGGGTAGAGCAACTGTCAGGCGTAGCCGGACACATATTTCAAATTCAAGAGGGAGCGCACGCACATTTCACCTAAGGGCAAAATCTACACACGCTCAGGGGCTAGTGTCAAGGGGATGACCCCTGGATACCCAAGCCAGACAAGAACTAGGGCAGGCGGTTCGCGTCCGGCTAACAGATCGTAGCTGGACACGGGCAATTCGTACCGGCTACCAAACTGTAGCCGGAACCAGGAAGGGTGACAAGGCTCAAGGCCCTCTACACGGACGTAGCCGGACGCATTCAAGAGGATAGGGCAACATGTTGCATAGTGCACGGTACGCCCCAGTACAGCGAGAAGACCTACAACTACGAGGCCATACCGAAGACTTCCGAGTGACGCGGACACAGTGGCCGGATGTAGACGACAGGCTCGCACGGCGTTCACTGTACCCACGACGAACCACACCACATGTACTTCGATGAGACATACCATACCGGATACTATAGATGACCAGCCGGCTGGGGCCCGCCTGTGGGACCCTCCAGCCGGACTGGCCAGTATGCGATTGGCCTATATAAGGTGGGGAAAGACTCTCGTAGCAAGGGTTGGAATCTCAACTTATTAGAAGTTAGCTAGATCATATAGCTCGAGGAGCGATTTTACTCCTTATTCTACCCTTAGTCAGATCGGCAGGAGTAGGAGTTTTACGTCACCATGAGGGCTCCGAACCTGGGTACTTTGTGTGTCTCGATGCACTAGCTCGTAGCCATTCCCGCCTGCGGATGTCGTCGAGAGCTTCCCTGCTAGCTCCACACCTCTATCTAACCTTCTTAGGTACTGTCGTTCCCAATATAACGACAATCACCATACCCACTTGACTGTGTGTGTCCATGTGGATCATAGTGGTTTTGAAAAGAGCACATGCAATGGAACTCCAATATGAGCCAAACCGTGGTTAGGAACCCCAGGAACATGTTGGAATTCAAATGTTGCATGCAATGGAGCACCAGTTTGAAAGAGGTTGCATGACCACACCCATTTGAGTGTGTGTGGCCATGTGGATTATTGTGGTTTGGAAAATAACACATGCAATGGCACTCCAATATGTGGCGAACCATGGTTAGGAACCCAAGGCACATGTTGGAATTCAACTCCTACATGCAGCGGAGCAGCAGTTTGAAAGAGGTTGCATCACCACACCCACTTGAGTGTGTGTGGCCATCTGGATCATTGTGGTTTGGAAAAAAACACAAGCAACAACACTCCAATATGTGTCAAACCATGGCCAGGAACCCAAGGAACATGTGGGACATCAACTGCCACATGCAACGGAGCACCAGTTTAAAAGAGGTTGCGTCAACACACCCACTTTAGTGTGTGTGTCCATGTGAATAATTGTGATTTCGAAAAGAATACATGCAATGGCACTCCAATATGTGTCAAACCATGGTTATGAACCCCAGGAACATGTTGGAATTCAACTGCCACATGCAATGGAGCACCGGTTTGAAAGAGGTTGCATCACCACACCCACTTGAGTGTGTGTGGCCATTTGGATCATTGTGGTTTGGAAACGAACGCATACAATGGCACTCCAATACGTTTCAAACCATGCTCAAGAACCCAAGGAACATGTTGGAATTCAACTGCCCCATGCAATGGAGCACCAGTTTGAAGGAGGTTGCATCACCACACCCACTTGAATGTGTGTGGCCATGTGGATCATTGTGGTTTGGAAAATAACAAATGCAATGGTACTCCAATATGTTCCAAACAATGGTAAGGAACCCCAGGAACATGTTGGAATTCAACTGCCAGATGCAATGGAGCACCAGTTTGAAAGAGGTTGCATCACCACACCCACTTGAGAGTCTGTGGCCATGTGCATCCTTGTGGTTTGGAAAATAACAGATGGAATGGCACTCCAATATATGGCAAACCATGGTCACGAACCAAAGGAACATGTTGGACTTCAATTGCCACATGCAATAGAGCACCAGTTTAAAAGAGGTTGCATCAACACACCCACTTGAGTTTGTGTGGCCATGTGGATCATTGTGGTTTGGAAAAAGAACACATGCAATGGCACTCCAATATGTGTCAAACCATGGTTAGGAACCCGAGGAACATGTTGGACTTCAACTGCCACATGCAATGGAGGACCGATTTAAAAGAGGTTGCGTCACCACACCCACTTGAGTGTGTGTGGCCATGCGGATCATTGTGGTTTTTAAAATAACTCATACAATGGCACTCCAATATGTGTCAAACCAAGGTGAGGATGCCCAGGAACATGTTTAAATTCAACTGCCACATGCAATGGAGCACTAGTTTGAAAGAGATGGCATCATCACACCCACTTGAGTATCTGTGGCCATGTGGATCATTATGGTTTGGAAAATATCACATGCCATGGTACTCCAATCTGTTCCAAACATTGGTCAGAAACCCCAGGAACATGTTGGAATTCAACTGCCAGATGTAATGGAGCACCAGTTTGAAAGAGGTTGCATCACCACACCCACTTGAGAGTCGACGGCCATGTGCATCCTTATGGTTTCGAAAATAACACATGCAATGGCACTCCAATATGTGTCAAACCATGGTTAGGAACCCAAGGAACATGTTGGACTTCAATTTCCACATGCAACGGAGCACCAGTTTAAAAGAGGTTCCATCAACACACCCACTTGAGTTTGTGTGGCCATGTCGATCATTGTGGTTTGCAAAAAGGACACATGTAATGGCACTCCAATATGTGTCAAACCATGGTCAGGAACCAGAGGAACATCTTGGACTTCAACTGCCACATGCAATTGAGGACCGGTGTAAAAGACATCACCACACCCACTTGAGTGTGTGTGGCCATGTGGATCATTGTGTTTTTAAAATAACACATACAATGGCACTCCAATATGTGTCAAACCAAGGTTAGGCTGCCCAGGAACATGTTTGAATTCAACTGCCACATGCAATTGAGCACATGTTTAAAATAGTTGGCATCATCACACCCACTTGAGTGTGTGTGGCCATGTGGATCATTGTGGTTTGGAAAATATCACATGCACTGGTACTCCAATCTGTTCCAAACATTGGTTACGAACCCCAGGAACATTTTGGAATTCAACTGCCAGATACAATGGAGAACCAGTTTGAAAGAGGTTGCATCACCACACCCACTTGAGACTCTGTGGCCATGTGCATCCTTGTGGTTTGGAAAATAGCACATGCAATCGCACTCCAATATGTGTCAAACCATGGTTAGGAACCCAATGAACATGATGGACTTCAATTGCCACATGCAACGGAGCACTAGTTTAAAAGAGGTTGCATCAACACACCCACTTGAGTGTGTGTGGCCATGTGGATCATTGTGGTTTGGAAAAAGAACACATGCAATGGCACTCCAATATGTGTCAAACCATGGTCAGGAACCCGAGGAACATGTTGGACTTCAACTGCCACATGCAATGCAGGACCGGTTTAAAAGAGGTTGCATCAACACACACACTTGAGTGTGTGTGGCCATGTGGATCATTGTGGTTTGGAAAAAGAACACATGGAATGGCACTCCAATATGTGTCAAACCATGGTCAGGAACCGGAGAAACATGTTCGACTTCAACTGCCACATGCAACAGAGGACCGGTTTAAAAGAGGTTGCATCACCACACCCACTTGAGTGTGTGGCCATGTGGATCATTGTGGTTTTTAAAATAACCCATACAATGGCACTCCAATATGTGTCAAACCAAGGTCAGGATGCCCAGGAACATGTTTGAATTTAACTGCCACATGCAATTGAGCACTAGTTTGAAAGAGGTGGCATCATCACACCCACTTGAGTGTGTGTGGCCATGTGATCATTGTGGTTTTTAAAATAACACATACAATGGTACTCCAATATGTGTCAAACCAAGGTTAGGATGCCCAGGAACATGTTTGAATTCAACTGCCACATGAAATTGAGCACCAGTTTGAAATAGGTGGCATCATCACACCCACTTGAGTGTGTGTGGCCATGTGGATCATTGTTGTTTGTAAAAGAACAGATGCAATGGCACTCCAATATGTGTCAAACCATGGTCAGGAAACCTAGGAACATGTTGGAATTCAACTGCCACATGCAATTGAGCACCAGTTTTAAAAAGGTTGCATCACCACACCCACTGAGTGTGCGAGTCCATGTGGACCATAGTGGTTTGAAAAAGAACACATGCAATGTAACTCCAATATGTGCCAAACCATGGTCACGATGCCCAAGAACATGTTGGAATTCAACTGCCACATGCAATGGAGCACGAGTTTGAAAGAGGTTGCATCACCACACCCACTTTATTGTGTGTGGCTATGGGGATCATTGTGGTTTGGAAAAGACCACATGCAATGGTACTCCAATATGTGTCAAACCATTGTTAGGAACCCCACGAACATGTTGGAATTCAACTACCACATGCAATGGATCACCTGTTTGAAAGAGGTTGCATCACCGCACCCACTTGAGTGTGTGTGGCCATGTGGATAATTGTGGTATGGAAAACAACAAATGCAATGGCACTCCAATATGTGTAAAATCATGGTTAGGAAGCCTAGGTACATTACGGAATTCAATTGCCACATGCAATGGAGCATGAGTTTGAAAGAGGTTGCGTCACCACACCCACTTTATTGTGTGTGGCTACGTGGATCATTGTGGTTTGGAAAAGAACACATGCAATGGCACTCCAATATGTGTCAAACCAATGTTAGGAACCCCATGAACATGTTGGAATTCAACTGCCACATGCAATGGACCACCTGTTTGAAAGAGGTTGCATCACCGCACCCACATGAGTGTGTGTGGCCATGTGGATCATTGTGGTATGGAGAAGAACACATGCAATGGCACTCCGATATGTGTAAAATCATGGTCATGAAGCCCAGGAACATTATGGAATTCAACTGCCACATGCAATGGAGCACAAGTTTGAAAGAGGTTGCGTCACCATATCAACTTGACTGTGTGTGTCCATGTGGATCATAGTGGTTTGGAAAAGAACACATTCATGGAACTCCAATATGTGCCAAACCATTGTTAGGAACCCGAGGAACATGTTGGAATTCAAATGCCGCATGCAATGGAGCACCAGTTTGAAAGAGGTTTCATGACCACACCCATTTGAGTGTGTGTGGCCATGCGGACCATTGTGTTTTGGAAAAGAACACATGCAATGGCATTCCAATATGTGTCAAACCAAGGTTAGGAACCCCAGGATCATGTTTGAATTCAATTGCCACATGCAGTGAAGCACCAGTGACAAAGAGGTTGCATCACCACACCCACTTGAGTGTGTGTGTGTGTCCATGTTGATCATTGTGGTTTGGAAAAGAACACATGCAATGTCACTCAAATATATCTCAGACCATGGTAAGGAACCCTAGGAACATGTTGGAATTCAACTGCCACATGAAACAACGCACCAGTTTAAAAGATGTTGCATCACCACAGGCACTTGAGTGTGTGTGGCCATGTGGATCATTGTGGTTTGGAAAAGAACACATGCAATGGCACTTTCAATATGGGCAAAACCATGGTTAGGAACCACATGAACATGTTGGAATTCAATTGCCACATGTAATGAAGCACCAGTTTAAAAGAGGTTGCAACACTACACCCACTTGAGTGTGTGTGGCCATGTGGATCATTGCGGTTTGGAAAAGAACACATGCAATGACACTTCAATATGTGTCAAACCATGGTCAGGAAGGCTAGGAACATGTTGGAATTAAATTGCCACATGCAATGGAAAACCAGTTTGAAAGACGTTGCATCACCACACCCACTTGAGTGTGTGAAGCTATGTGGATCATTGTGGTTTGGAAAATAACTCATGCAATGGCACTCCAATATTTGTAAAACCATGGTCAGGAAGCCCAGGAAAATTATGGAATTCAACTGCCACATGCAATGCAACACTAGTTTGAAAGAGGTTGCATCACCAAACCCACTTGAGTGTGTGTGGCCATATGGATCATTGTGGTTTGGAAAATAACACATGCAACAACACTCCAATATATGTCAAGCCATGGTCAAGAACCCAAGGAACATGTTGGAATTCAACTGCCACATGCAACAGAGGACCAGTTTAAAAGAGGTTGCATCACCACAGACACTAGAGTGCGCGTGGCCATGTGGATTGTTCTGGTTTGGAAAATAACACATGCAATGACACTCCAATATATGTCAAGCCATGTTCAAGAACCCAAGGAACATGCTCGAATTCAACTGCCACATGCGACGAAGGACCAGTTTAAAAGAGGTTGCATCACCACAGACACTTGAGTGTGTGTGGCCATGTGGATCATTGTGGTTTGGAAAATAACACTTGCAATGACACTTTAATATGTTTCAAACCATGGTTAGGAACCCCAGGAACATGTTGGAATTCAACTGCCACACACAATGGATCACCAGTTTGAAAGAGGTTGCATCACCACACCCACTTGAATGTGTGTGGCCATGTGGATGATTATGGTTTGGAAAAGAACACATGCAATGGCACTCCAATATGTGCCAAACCATGGTTAGGAACCACATGAACATGTTGGAATTCAACTGCCACAGGAAAGGAAGCACCGGTTCGAAGGAGGTTGCATCACCACACCCACTTGAGTGTGTGTGGCCTTGTGGATCATTGTGGTTTGGAATAGAACACATGTAATGGCACTCCAATATATGTCAAACCATGGTCAAGAACCCCAGGACATGTTGGAATTCAACTGCCACATGGAATGGAGCACCAGTTTGAAAGAGGTTGCATCACCACACCCACTTGAGTGTGTGTGGCTATGTGGATCATTGTGGCTTGGAAAATAACTCATGCAATGGCACTCCAATATTTTCAAAACCATGGTCAGGAAGGCCAGGAAAATTATGGAGTTCAACTACCACATGCAATGGAGCACTAGTTTGAAAGAGGTTGCATCACCACACCCACTTGAGTGTGTGTGGCCATGTGGATCATTGTTGTTTGCAAAATAACACATGCAATGAACCTCCAATATGTGTCAAACCATGGTCAGGAACCCCAGGAACATGTTGAAATTCAACAGCCACATGCAATCAAGCACCGGTTCGAAATAGGTTGCGTAACCACACCCACTTGAGTGTGTGTTGCCTTGTGGATCATTGTGGCTTGGAAAACAACACATGCAATGGCACTCCAATATGTGTCAAACCATGGTCAAGAACCCCAAGAGCATGTTGGAATTCAACTGCCACACGCGATGGATCACCAGTTTGAAAGAGATTGCATCACCACACTCACTTGTCTATGTGTGGCCATGTGGATGATTGTGGTTTGGCAAAGAACACTTGCAATGGCAATCCAATATTTGCCAAACCATGGTTAGGAACCACATGAACATGTTGGAATTCAACTGCCACATGAAATGGAGCACCAGTTTGAAAGAGGTTGCATCACCACACCCATTTGAGTGTGTGTGGCCTTGTAGATCATTGTGGTTTGGAAAAGAACACATGCAATGGCACTCCAATATGTGTCAAACCATGGTCAAGAACCCAAAGGAACATGTTGGAATTCAACTGCCACATGCAATGGAGCACCTGTTTAAAAGAGGTTGCATCACCACACCCACTTGAGTGTGTGTGGCCATGTGGTTCATTGTGGTTTGGAAAAGAACACATGCAATGGAACTCCAATATGTGCTAAACCATGGTCAGGATGCCCAGGAACATGTTGGAGTTTAACTTCCACATGGAATGGCACTCCAATATGTGTCAAACCATGGTTTGGAACCCCATGAACATGTTGGAATTCAACTGCCAAAGGCAATGGAGCACCAGTTTGAAAGCATCACCATACCCACTTGAGTGTGTGTGCACATGTGGATCATTGCGGTTTGGAAAAGAATACATGCCTCCAATATGTGTGTGTGGCCATGTGGATCACTGTGGATCAGGAAGCCCAAGAACATGTTCAAATTGAACTACCACATGCAATGGAGCACTAGTTTGAAAGAGGTTGCATCACGAAATCCACTTAAGTGTGTGTGGCCATATGCATCATTGTGGTTTGTAAAACAACCCATGCAATGGCACTCCAATATGTGTAAAACCATGGCCAGGAAGCCCAGGAAAATTATGGAATTCAACTTCCACATGCAATGGAGCCCTAGTTTGAAAGAGGGTGCATGACCACACCCACTTGAGTGTGTTTGACCATGTGGATCATTTGTCGTTGTATTGGGAACGGCAGTACCTGAGGAGGTTAGATAGCGGTGTGGGGACTAGCAGGGAAGCTGTCGACAGCGTCCTCAGGCGAGATTGGATACAAGCGAGAGTAGCGGGACACAAGAAGTGCCCAGGTTCGGGGCCCTCGTGGTGAAGTAAAGGCCCTACTCCTGCCAGATCTGACTATGTGGAATACACGAACTACAAGTGCTCCTCGAGCTGTATCTGCTAGCTACTGCCTTAAATGCTATATCACCAACCCTTTCTACTGAGGCCTTGCCTCTCCTTATATAGGCAGAGAGGCAACGGTCTCCCTGGCCAATCCGACTGGCGGGCCCCACACGCGGGCCCCAGCCGGCTGGTCATCCGCAGTGTCCGTTATGGTATGTCTTATCGGAGTACGAGCGGTATGGATGTCGTAGGCACAGTGGACGCCGTGCGAGCCCGTCGTCAGCATAGGCCACTGTTCCTGCGTCATCCTCGCAAAGTCTTCGGTATGGCCGTGTGGTTGCCAGTCCTGTCATCGTACAGGGCGTACCATGCACTGATACGCACATCGTCCTGTCCCACTAATTGGGTCCAGCTACGTCGTCGTATCCGGTTGTCTCTTGCTGATCCGGCTACCCGGTGATAGCCGGCCTGTCTTACCCTGTCCGACTGCATCTGGTCAGCCGGACACGATCCGACTGCCTGGTTTCTTGTCCGGTTTGGGTACCTAGGGATCATCCCCCCGACATCATTGTTGTTTGGAAAAGAACACATGAAATGACTGCGGCGGGCAGCGTAACGTCCCGTCGCACGTCGCCTCAGGAAGCCGCTGCCCGGCGCTTCGGTTCTCGCTCCGGGATCTTCTGCGCGTCCTGGCTTGGCACACGGGATCTAGGCAGCGGTTGGGGTGTGGGTTGCCTGGATGCGCGCCACGTGGCTCCGTCGACGGTTGCTCTTCCGGCCCCTTTAAAGGGGCGTCGCGGGGGAGGCAGTTCCTTTCCTTCGCTCCTCCGCCGCAGTCGCCTTCTCCCTCGCGTGCTTCTGCTCCTGCGCACTTGCCTTCTGCGTTGTACCCCGATGTGCCGCCCGCTCGTTGTCGCCGTTGCTGCGGGCCACCGCCAGTCTTCCGTCATCGTTCCCCCTGTCAGCCAGAGATGGTCGCCGACCGCGGGGCTTGGTGCGGCTCCTCCGTCACCGAGGACCACATCGAAAAGTACCACGCCACCCGCGTTCTCCCGTCATCGGAGGAGGTGGCGGTGCGGTTGGCGCCGGCGGGGGAGGTGTCGCCGCATCCGGCGGAGGGGGAACGCATCATCTTCCTCTCCCATCTGGCGCGCGGGTTCGCCCTTCTGGTGCATCCCTTCCTCTTGACGTTTCTCGCCTTCTTCGACCTCCGTCTTCACCACCTCGGCGCCAATGCCATCGGGACGCTGGCGCACTTCATGGCATTCTGCGAGAGCTATCTCGGGATCCAGCCGGATCTCGGGCACTTCTGCTGGCTCTTCCGAGTCCGGCCGCAGGTGCAGTACACGAAGGGGCCGCTAGTCGTCTACGGCGGCGCCTCCATCCACTCCCGCTCCCAATCCAGCTACCCCAAGTTCTTGCTTCAGGACATGGTACGGCTGTGGCAGCAGTCGTACTTCTACGTCAAGAACGTCACCAACGTCGACCGGATAAATCTTCCGGCCTTCCAGGATGTTGAGTCCAGCGGGCAAAACTGAAACTTGAAGTTCCACGGCGACAAGGCGGAGACGGACGCGATGCTGCAGCGCATGCGCTCCCTCGTCACCTGCCGGCTAACCGGCCTGGACATCACTCTTAGCTGGATGTCCTGGCTGATGATGCCGATGCAGCAGCGGGCGCACAAGATGTGCTATTACTCCAGCCGGCTGGACCCGACCCGGCTATCGCGCCGCGATCCCCGCTACCACAACTTGAAGGAGTGGGTGTGGATGATCACCAAGGAGCGGCTGCCGGAGAACTGGAAGTTCAGTCTAGCGCCCTACAGGCGAGAGAACCGCGCACCTCGGGTAAATTGCTGTAGCCGGAAACTTTATTTGCTCTTTCTGTGTTGTTTCCCTATTATGTCTGACTGACTTCTTGTATTCGGCAGATCTTCGCTTGCATCCTTCGCGAGGAGGGTGAAGCTCCCCTCGAGGTATCCACGCCTGACTTTCCTGAGCCGCACGCTCGGTGGTCCGGCGAGGAATCGGACGGGGACGGCGATGCCTTTCCCAGCCGGAATGACGAGCCGACTGCCGACCCACATGCGGAGGTGCACGAGGAGGAAGAGGCCGCGCCAACCATGGACCCGGCGACGCGCTCTGCGACGGACGGCGAGGTAGGCGGGAGCGGCTCCAGTCGTTCCGGCTCCCGCCGGCCTGCGACGGAGGAGCCGGCTCCCAAGAGGAGTCGGTCCGGCGCCCACCGCCAAGCCGTCTTGGCCGGAAGAAGGGGCGCCCCCGGTTGTGTCGGGGTACGTTCTTTCTCCCGCCCCTTTTTCTTTTGGCGCCTCCCGTCTGCTCGCCCTTTTTTCTTCTTTTTCTGACTTTGGTTTATTTTGCCTTTGCCTTCTCCTCCTTCTCTTTAGCCAGCTGGTCTCTTTCGGAGCCGCGAGCCCGGCACGAGCGTCGGCCGGGTCGCCGCCTCGTGCCCCGCCTGCACCAACCGGCGCCCCTCCTTCTACTGAGGCGTAGCCCTTGCCTCCCTCTCGAGCTGAGCCGACCGCCCCCGCCCAGCCGGAAGGTCCTCAGCCGGAAGCAGAGCCCTCCCAGCCGGAAGGCTCCACCGCAGGCGCGCGGGGGGCTGTCGACAAGGATCTTGTCGTTGTTGGTGATGACAACTCCGACGAGGAGCCTGGGAAGGAATGGCGAACGACGGTGGTCGCAGCGAAGGAGTCCTTGGCCGTCAACACCGTGGACGACGACGCTTCCTCCACCGCCTCGCTGTCGGACCTTGCCGCCACGCACGAGCTGGCGGTGAAGGAGATCCGGCTGCTGGAGGCCGCTGCCGGCGGGAACCGGACATTGGAGCAGAAGCTTGCTGCCGCCAACGGGACTTCCTAGAGTGAGTTCGCCTCCCTTTTTTTACTAATAGCCGGAATTTCCGCAGCCATCCTCGTGTGCGCTCAGCACGAGATTGATCGCTTGAAGAAAAAGAACGACCGGCTGGGCAAGTCCAATTCCACTCTGCGGCTGCAGAACAAGGATTGGCACGCGAGGGTAGACGGTCTGGAGGCCACCATCAAGGAGCGCGACGCCTCGCTCGCTAGCCGGGCCGAAGCCTTCACCCTTCTCGAGGCCCAGAACAAGGACCAAGAGAAGGATATCAAACGACTGGCGATCAAGGAGAAGGCCCTGGTGGAGGAGCTGATGCAGGTCGGCCACACTGCCAAGGGTGAGTTCCTTTTCCCATCTTCCTTTCTTTCCGGATCCGGTAGCCAGATCTGACCCCTGTTTTCTGACAGCCTTTTACCCCGGCATAAACCTGTTGGCCTACAACCGGCTGCAGGAGAACAGGTCGGGAGCGCAGCCGATGGCCAAGGAGCTCGTCATCCTTCTTGGCGAAGACGCCGCCAAGCTTCGTCAAGCGGCGCTAGATGTCTTATCCTTCACGTGGCCGGAAGCTCTGGTTCCAGAGACGATGGCGCAGTTGGCAGCGAAGGTGGGAGAAGTGCCGGCTACGATGGACCGGCTGCGGGAGTTGGTGGCACGGGCCGGAGCAGAGATGGCTCTGGCCCTCATGCTCTCCTGGTACAAGGATGCCCGTGTCGATAAGATCGACGGTGGCTTCCGTGTCGGAGCCGATCTTGCCGTCATCCGCCAAGCCCATCCGGAGCTCCGCGGATCCGCCATCAAGATTGCCGACTACGTGGATCCCGATGAGACGCTCACCGACTAGGAGTCCGTTGGTACTCCCGACGTGGAGGGCCCGATGCCACCGCCCGCAGGCGCCGGAACCGGATCAAGCTCTGCGCCTCCTCCGCTGCCCGAAGCTTATGCCGGCCAAGATCCCCCTCACGGCAAGGGTCCTGCTGTCTAGTTATTGCCCCGGGATGCCGGGTGTATTTGTCTTGTCTTGCATGTTCACGAACCTTGTCTGTTTGTACCGGCTGTCTTTGATGCCGGGTAACTTATGGGAGCTTCGTCTCCCTTTTGTTTGTTAACGTTGAAATTCTTGAGTCTCCCTTAACTTGTGCTTTGAGTTTCCTTTTGATATTTTGTCAGCTTGCTCCGCCCGGCTAACCTCATCCGGCTACACACTCTTAGCCAGACAAACTACACCTCCAGTGGGGCTGCGCTAGCGCACCCACTAGGTGTAGCCCCCGAGATTCGGAGTAGCTGGCATAGCCAGGTGCTTCGAATCTTCCTTATTTTTCCCAAGTCTTCTAACTTTATCCAACTGACCACGTCCCAGTCGGCTGCTTTCGTCGGCTGAACGCCTTCAGCCGGGGGAACTGATATTCCAGTGGGGGCGCGCGAGCGCACCCACTAGGAGTAGCCCCCGAGATTCGGAGTAGCTGGCATAGCCAGGTGCTTCGAATCTTCCTTATTTTTCCTCGCTCCTTCCCTTGCTCTCACCTGGGCTCCGAATCGGCCGGCTAAACACCCTTAGCCGGTCAGGGACTACCAGGCTCCGCTGGGGGTGCGCGAGCGCACCCAGTGGGTGTAGCCCCCGAGATTCGGAGTGCTTGATGAAGGCAAGGACTTCGAATCTTCTTTCCTTCTCCTGAATTCCGACTCAGGTAGTCGGACAAGAATGTACATACGCATACACACATGTCCACATAGGTTAGTAGGTTAGTCTGTCAAATTGTAGCCGGAAAATGGCTTGTTTTTTCGAAAACTGGCTTGTCCCTTTCTAGACACTTAGTCGCTTTCCCGTGTGCTCTGTTGTTTTCGCTGCGTCCTTGCCGGGCAGCCGGGTTGCGGTCTGTAGCCGGAATCGAAGGGAGCTGACAGTGCATTGCACACGGTACTAATGGCTTAGCAGCTGGATTGGTTTGAATCAGTCGCAGGGTCGGGACGCCCGGTCTGCTGCGTCTCCTCCCCGTTTTTCGTGTGGGATGCCTCGGGCTTTTGCTCTTGCTAGCCGGACAGCCGGGTTGCGGTCTGTAGCTGAGACAAAGAGTGGGCCTCTGACATCGTCACAGACTACTCAGCCAGTCTATTGACTTAGCAGGCCGGGCCAGCCAGCGAGCCCCCGAGTAGGGGTTGCTGGAGCCGGAAAATTTGCACCGGAAAACAGGTGCACACACATTTCTCGTAAGGAGCCCCCGAGATTCTCGTGGGGGTCTGCATTTTCATTCATGGGGTTTTTGGGATACATACACTGCCTGGCGACTAGGTGTAAAATGGGCACAGCATGGCCGCGTTCCAGGGACGCTCGGTCTCCTCGTCTGATTTGTCCATCTTGTTCTTGCGCGGCTGCTGCGCGTCGATGAGGTAGTAGGAGTCGTTGGGAAGCGCCCGACTGATGATTAAGGGGCCCTCCCAAGGTGGTGATAGCTTGGGCATGCCCTTCGTGTCTTGCACCAGCTGGAGAACCAGGTCGCCCTCGCGGAATGCGACTGGGCGGATCTGGCTTGAATGGTAGCGACGTAGTCGCTGCTGGTACAGGGCTGATCTGGACAGGGCCAGCTCGCGGGCCTCCTCCAGGAGGTCCACTCCGTCCTCCCGCGCCTCCCTGTTGGCTTTTTCGTCGTACATGAGCTTGCGAGGAGAGTCGAACTCGATGTCGGTGGAGAGGACGGCTTCCGATCCGTAGACCAGGAAGAATGGCGTGTAGCCGGTTGACCTATTCGGCGTGGTGCGGCGGCTCCACAGCACAGTCAGAAGTTCTTCGATCCAACATCCGGGTGACCGCTCTAACGGCTCGATGAGGCATGGCTTGATGCCGGCTAGCACCAAGCCGTTTTCTCTTTCGACTTGCCCGTTGGATTGCGGGTGCGCGACGGAGGCAAGGTCTAGTCGGATACCCTTGTTGCTGCAAAACCGGGCAAAGGCCCCCTTGGCGAAGTTCGTGCCGTTGTCGGTGATGATGTTGTTGGGGTAGCCGAAGCAGTTGATGATGTCGGTGAAGAAGGTAACAACCGTCGCTCCATCCAGCTTCTGGATAGGCTTGGCCTCGATCCACTTTGTGAACTTGTCCACCGCTACAAGTAGGTGGGTCATGCCCGCACGTGCTCGCTTGAAAGGACCGACCATGTCGAGGCCCCAAACTGCGAAGGGCCAGGTGATCGGTATGGTCTTGAGTACCGAAGTTGGCATGTGCCTGAGCTGCCCGAAGCGTTGGCACCCATTGCATGCGCGGACCAGCTGCTCAGCGTCCTCGAGGGCGGTGGGCCAATAGAAACCATGGCAGAATGCCTGGGCGACTATCGCCCTTGACGAAGCATGGTGCCCGCACTCGCCCTGGTGGATATCCTTGAGTAGCCGGTAGCCCGTGTCCACATCGACACATCTTTGGAAGATACCGGATACGCTGCGCTTGTACAGCTCGCCGTTTATGATGGTGTACGTGTGCGCGCGGCGCCGGATTTGCCTGGCCTCCACCTCGTCGTCCGGGAGTTCTCCATTGGCGATGTAGCTCATGAAGGGTTGTGCCCAGGATGGCACTTCCCGAATGACGAGGACGCTCCTGTCCTCCAGCTGGCGGATGTCGGGAGGTCGTCCGGGTGGCGTACCCGGCCCCCGAGCCACTAGACGAGTCGACAGCCCCCGGGTCTTGCGAGCCGGAAGGCACTGCCTGGCCGGAATTGGTGCTTCAAATCTTCTTCTTCGGCGGTTCTGCCGGCTCTGCTTCTGCCGTTCCGTCAGCCGGATTGCTTCCTGCCCAGACAATGGAGTCTGATTCTGGTGACGGGTTGATGGATGGCTTGCGTAGGTGCTCCAAGGAGACCCCTAGTGGGATGGCCTGCCTGGTGGATCCGATCTTGGAGAGCGCATCGGCTGCCTCGTTGTTGAAGCAGGGGACGTGGTGAAACTCGCACCCGTCGAAGGAGGCGCTGAGCTTCTAGATGTGGAATCGGTAGAGAGCCATGTTTGCATCTCTGGCGTCCCATTCTCCGGCTGCTGCACCACCAAGTCCGAATCACCGAAGCACAGGATCCGGTTGACACCGATCTCCTTGGCCAGCCGGAGCCCGTGCGCTAGTGCCTCGTATTCGGCTACGTTGTTGGAGGCCTTGAAGTGGATCTGCAGCACGTACTCCAGCCGGTCTCCTTTGGGCGAGGTGAGCACGATGCCGGCTCCCAAGCCCCCGAGCATCTTCGACCCGTCGAAGTGCATTCGCCAGTGGTCCGAATCCGGAACCGGTGGGAGATACTGGGTCTCGGCCCAGTCGATGAGGAAGTCCGCCAACGCCTATGACTTGATCGTGAGCCGGGGCTCGTACAGGATGGAGTAGGCGGCGAGCTTGATGGCCCACTTGGCAACTCGGCTGGTGGCGTCCTTGCTGCCGATGATTTCCGAAAGGGGTGCAGTGCACACGACCTTAATCGGGTGCTCCTAGAAGTAGTGCTTGAGCTTCTTGCATGCCAGGTACACACCGTAGCACATCTTTTGGTAGTGGGGGTAGTTCTGCTTGGAGAGGGAGAGAACCTCGCTGAGGTAGTAGACGGGTCTCTGAACCGGCTGAGCCTTGCCTTCCTCGGGGCGCTCCACCACCAGGACGACGCTGACGACCCGGCTGATGGCTGCTATATAGAGCAACATCGGCTCCTTGCTAGCCGGCGTGGCTAGGACCGGTGCTGTGGATAGCATGCGCTTGAGGTCGTGAAACGCGGTGTCGGCTTGCGAAGTCCATGAGAACTTGTCCGTCTTCTTCATCAGCTGGTACAATGGGAGTGCCTTCTCCCACAGCCGGCTGACGAAGCGACAGAGGGAAGCCAGGCATCCGGTGAACGTCTGGATCCCAAGCAGGTTCCTGGGCGGCTGCATCCTCTCGATGGCCGCGATCTTCTCCGGATTCGCCTCGATACCTCGTTGTGATACGAGGAAATGGAGTAGCTGGCCGAACGGTACTCCGAAGACGCACTTCTCTGGGTTCAGCTTCATCTGGTACTGGCGGAGGTTTCCAAATGTCTCTCCCAGATCCTCGAGGAGGGTGCGCTTCTCCTTGGTCTTGATGACCACGTCATCCACGTAAGCGTGCACGTTTCGGCCTATCTGCGAGTGCAAGCATTTCTGCATACATCGCTGATAGGTGGCGCCTGCGTTCTTTAGGCCGAAAGGCATGGTTACATAGTAGAAAGCCCCATAGGGGTTGATAAATGATGTCTTAATCTGATCAACCAGGTTTAGCCGGATCTGTTTGTACCCGGAATAGCAATCTAGAAAAGACAACAAATCACAGCCGGCCGTGGAATCGATGACTTGATCGATACGGGGCAAGGCGAAGGGGTCTTTCGGGCACGCCTTGTTCAGGCTGGTGTAGTCGATACACATGCGCCAGGTCTTGTTCTTCTTCAGCACCAAGACCGGGTTCGCCAACCAGTCTAGGTGGTACACTTCCATGATGAACCCGGCTGCAAGGAGCCGGGTGATCTCGTCACCGATTATCTTTCTCTTCTCCTCTGCGAACCGGTGCAGGGGTTGCTTGACCGGCTTGGCATCCGGACGCACATGAAGTGAGTGCTCGGCGAACTCCCTCGACACACCCGGCATGTCTTTGGGGGACCATGCGAAGATGTCCCGATTCTCATGGAGGAAGTCGACGAGCGTGTCTTCCTATTTGCTGTCCAAGCCGGCACCAATGGTGACAAACTTAGTCGGATCGGAGGGGTCGAGCAGGATTCTCTTTGTCTCCTTTGCCGGCTAGAAATCTCCTTCTCCAGCCGGTTTGCTGCTAGCCGGAATGTCCTGCTGGGCCATGGCCACATTGCGCATGATCACGCATTTTTCTTCGGCTATGATGAGGGCCTCCGCCAGTTTGGAACCAGCTGAGGCGCACTCCATCGACCGCCTGAAGCAGCCAGCGATGGTGATCACGTCGTGGGGTCCCGGCATCTTCGTCTTGAGGTATGCGTAGTGGGGGATGGCCATGAACTTGGCGAGGGCGGGGCGCCCGAGGAGAGCATGGTAGGAGCTCGTCAAATTTACCACTTCGAACCAGATTGGTTCGTGGCGAAAGTTCTCCTCGGTCCCGAAGATGACGTCCAGCTGGATTTTCACCAGCGGGGCGCAGGCTGGCCCCGGTAGTACGCCGTGGAACATCGTGGTAGTCGGGCGCAGGTCGCTTTCGCGAATACCCAGCTTCTCCAGCGAGGACTGGTAGAGGAGGTTGAGGCTCCTGCCTCCGTCGATGAGGACGCGGAAGAATCGGTAGGTGCGCGCGTTGGAGACGATGAGAGGGTCGAGCACCATGGCGTAGCCCCCGAGAGTCGGCAGATGCTTAGGCTGATCGGCTCCAGGTGATGGGGGTTTCCGACCAGTTCAGGTACTAGGGGACCGGAGAGACGATGGCATTGACCTCCTTGGAGCGTCGCCTACGGCTGTGCTTGTCGTCCTGCTCCGTCTCGAAGATGTGGTAGGCGGCGTGCGGCTGGGGTTAGCCGTTGTTGTTGTTGCTGCCGTTGCCGCCGTTACCATCATTACCGGCTCCCCTAGCTGGTGGTGGAGGTCCACCCGGTGGGGGAGGCGGGAGACGAGGCTAGTTTCCCTAGTCCTTTAGCTGGCGGGTCCAGCTGCATTTCCGGGTGGTGTGCGTAGCCGGTTTGAAGGGACCGCTATGCCACTTGCACGGGCCGTCAAACATCTGGTCGAAGGTGAGCCGTGGCTTCTGCCTTCTTGCCTTATTAGCCGGTGCGTCGGGCGCACCCTCCACAGCATTGACCTGCTGCGCGTGGCAGCGAGGCTTCTGCTGTCCAGCCTGGTGGCCCCATGGAACCGGTTGTCGTTGCCGAGGCGTCTGGAGGATCCGGCTTCTCCTGCCGGGTTGCTTGGTCGGTCGCGAGCCGGCTCCGTGGTAGTCAGACGGTCGTCCGTGTTTACTCGGTGGGGCTTCTTCATGGCGGCATCCGCCGTGGCGTACTGGTCCGCAACCGTCATGAGCTCCGCCATGGTTTTTGGCTCGTCACACAGTAGCTAGTGGCGAAGCATGGTGCCCTCTCGGCAACCTTCGATGAAGAAACTGATGGCTTGGCTCTCCAAGATGACCTCGCAAGTATTGCGCAGCTCCGTCCACTTGGCGAGGTACACGCGGTCGGTCTCGCGGTTGCCCTGGACGCACAAGGCCAGGTCGCGCGGGCGCCCTGGACGTTTGTATGTGTCGTTGAAGTTGCGGACGAACACCTTCTTGAAGTCAGGCCAGGCGTGGATGATGTTGGGCGCAAGGCTATTGAGCCATGTCCTTGCCGACCCGGTTAGCATGAGGGGGACGTAGCGCACGGCTGTGCGCTTGTTCCCGTGGGCGATGCCGACTGCCGTAGCATAGTCGGTCAACCAGTCTTCCGGCTTCATGCTGCTGTCCTACTTGGGGGTGTCCCTGGGCAGGGAGAATTTATCTAGAAATGGCTCGTTCTGGATGCGGGGTCCGAAACAAACCGGGCAGGTCAAATCTTCCTCCTCCGTGACGCGTGCTTGAGCGAGGAGCTCGATGCGGTCGTGGGCATCCGGACAATCCGGGTTGGGCGCTCCCACCCGGCCCGATAGTTGGGAACCGGCTGGTCTTGGCGCTCCGGCTGGCGGAGGGGGAGGTGGCGGGTTGCTGTTCACCGTCTGCTCCTGTCGCGGCTGGCCCCTGTTGCCAGAGCTTCGATGCCTGCTGCGGGCCCTGGGCGGCTGAGGGGATGACGCCTGCTTGGTGTCGCGCGGCGCGCCCCTGCTGTTGGCAGGTAGCTTGCTCCCCCTGGAGTAGCTGAGGTCTTCCTGCATCTGCCGGTTGGCGCCGGCCTACGCGTCCGCGACGCGGAGGAGCTCCTGCATGCGAGCGTGCTGATGGGCCCGCTCCTTGCCCTCCAGGCTGGGTAGTTCCTCTGTCGCGGCTCGCACCGCGCGCAGGTTCTTGATGGGCGTGATGTAGGTGGGCCATGTGAGGGCAGGCATGGGAACCGGTTCCCCGTCCTTTTCCATTCTACCGCCCAGCTCGCCGCCCCGACCCGTACCTGGCCGCATCGGCTCGGCTCCGCGGTAGCCGGAGTAAGGCCGTACGCGTGGTCATACTCGCGCCGGGTGATCTCGAGTTGCTTGCGAGCTGCCGCAAGCTCCATGGCCTCTTGGAGGAGGATCTGTCTCTCCATGGTGAAGTTGGCCTCCGCTTCCTCCGGGTTATCCCCGAGGTTAACCGGCGTCAGGAGCCAATCAATGGCATCCTCCACCGGGTTTCGAGGCTGCGGGGGAGCGGAAGTTCCGACCTCGTCTGCGCCTCGCTCCCGCGGCTGGCGGGGATGGGAGCTGGAACCGGCCATCATGACCTCCACGCCGTGGGATGCGGTGGAGGCGCTGCCGCCTGAGCACGGCAGCTCTGCGATAGAGACGATTTCCCTAGGGAAACGCTCCGGGACGGTGGCGACGTAGACGGGGAGATCGCCGAATCGTAGGACGGTGCCATTCGCCGGGAAGGAGGTTCCGGCGAAGCAGGAGGCATTGTCGATGATGCAGTCGAACTTGCCAAGCGTGAGCACCAGCCCGGAGGCCACGCGCTCACCGGCTGAAGTGCGGGGTCCCGTGCGGAACGTGACTCCGGTCGAAGCCATCTTGCCCCATGGTGGGCGCCAACTGTCATCGTATTGGGAATGGCAGTACCTGAGGAGGTTAGATAGAGGTGTGGGGACTAGCAGGGAAGCTGTCAACGGCGTCCGCAGGCGAGATTGGATATAAGCGAGCGTAGCGAGACGCAAGAAGTACCCAGGTTCGGGGCCCTCGTGGTGAGGTAAAGGCCCTACTCCTGCCGGATCTGACTATGTGGAATACACGAAATAGAAGTGCTCCTCTAGCTGTATCTGCTAGCTACTGCCTTAAATGCTATATCACCAACCCTTTCTACTGAGGCCTTGCCTCTTCTTATATAGGTAGAGAGGCAACGGTCTCCCTGGCCAATCCCACTAGCGGGCCCCACACGCGGGCCCCAGCCGGCTGGTCATCCGCAGTGGCCGGTATGGTATGTCTTATCGGAGTACGAGCGGTATGGATGTCATAGGCACAGTGGACGCCGTGCGAGCCCATCGTCAGCACAGGCCACTGTTCCGGCGTCATCCTCGCAAAGTCTTCGGTATGGCCGGGTAGTTGCCAGTCTTGTCATCGTACAGGGCATACCGTGCACTGATACGCACGTCGTCCTGTCCCACTGATTGGGTCCGGCTACATCGCCGTATCCGGCTGTCTCTTGCTGATCCGGCTACCCGGTGATAGCCGGCCTGTCTTACCCTGTCCGGCTGCATCTGGTCAGCCGGACGCGATCCGACTGCCTGGTTTCTTGTCCGGTTTGGGTACCTAGGGATCATCCCCCCGACATCATTGTTGTTTGGAAAAGAACACATGAAATGACAATCCAATATGTGTTAAACAATGGTCAGGAACCCCAGGAACATGTTGGAATTCAAGTGCCACATGCAATGGAGCACCAGTTTGAAAGAGGTTGCATCACCACACCCAATTGAGTGTGTGTGGCCATGTGGATCATTGTGGTTTGTAAAAGAACACATGAAATGGCACTCCTACATGAGCTAATCCATGGTCAGGATACCCAGGAACATGTTGGAGTTTAACTTCCACATGCAATGGCACTCCAATATGTGTCAAACCATGGTTTGGAACACCATGAACATGTTGGAATTCAACTGCCAAAGGCAATGGAGCACCAGTTTGAAAGCATCACCACACCCACGTGAGTGTGTGTGCCCATGTGGACATTATGGTTTGGAAAAGGACATATTCAATGGCACTCCAATATGTGTCAAACCATGGCCAGGAACCGCAGGAACATGTTGGAATTCAACTGCCACATGCAATGGAGCACCAGTTCAAAAGAGGTTGCATCACCACACCCACTTGAGTGTGTGTGGCCATGTGGATCATTGTGGTTTGTAAAATAACACATGAAATGTCACTCCAATATGTTTCAAACCATGCTCAGGAACCCTAGGAACATGTTGGAATTCAACCGCCACATGCAATTGAGAACTAGTTTGAAAGAGGTTGCATCATGACACCCACTGAGTGTGTGTGTCCATGTGTATCATCGTGGTTTGTGAAAGAACACATGCAATGTAACTCCAATATGTTCCATAGCATGCTTAGGAACCACATGAACATGTTGGAATTCAATTGCCACGTGTAATGGAGCACCATTTTGAAAGAGGTTGCATGAACACAACCACTTTAGTGTGTGTGGCCATGTGGATCATTGTGGTATGGAAAAGAACACATACAATGACACTCCAATATGTGTAAAATCATGGTGAGGAAGCCCAGGAACATTATGGAATTCAACTTCCACATGCAATGGAGCACCAGTTTCAAAGAGGTTGCGTCACCATACTCACTTGACTGTTTGTGTCCATGTGGATCATAGTGGTTTGGAAAAGAACAGATGCAATGGAACTCTAATATGTGCCAAACCATGGTTAGGAACCCCAGGAACATGTTGGAATTCAAATGCCGAATGCAATAGAGCACCAGTTTTAAGAAGGTTGCATGACCACACCCATTTGTGTGTGTGGCCATTGGGTTCATTGTGGTTTGGAAAAGAACACATGCAATGGAACTCCAATATGCATCCAACCATGTTTAGGAACCCAGGAACATGTTGGAATTCAATTGCCACATGCAGTGGAGCACTAGGTTGAAAGAGGTTGCATCACCACACCCACTTGAGTGTGTGTGGCCATGTTGATCATTGTGGTTTGGAAAAGAACACATGCAATGGCACTCAAATATATGTAAAACCATGGTCAGGAACCCCATGAACATGTTGGAAGTCAATTGCCACATGGAATTGAGCACCAGTTTGAAAGTGGTTGTATCACCACACCCACTTGAGTGTGTGTGGCCATGTGGATCATGGTGGTTTGGAAAATAACACATGCAACATCACTACAATATGTGTGAAACCATGGTCAGGAACCCAAGGAACATGTTGGACTTCAACTTCCACATGCAATGGAGCACTAGTTTAAAAGAGGTTGCATCAACACACCCACTTGAGTGTGTGTGGCCATGTGGATCATTATGGTTTGGAAAAGAACACATGCAATGGCGCTGCAATATGTGTCAAAACATTGTCAGGAACCCTAGGAACATGCTGGAATTCAACTGCCACATGCAATTGTGCACCAGTTTGAAAGAGGTTGCATCACCACAGCCACTAAGTGTGTGCGTCCATGTGGATCATAGTGGTTTGGAAAAGAACACATGCAATGTGAAAGGATAGAGATGTCGCCTAGAGGGGGGTGAATAGGAAATTTCAAAACTATTACGGTTTTGGCTTGATAGAATGCGGAATTAAATTAACCTTTATTTTACAAGCACAAAACCTAAATACACTAGGCTCAACTAAGTGCAGCAACAACAAGATAAGCTAAGCAATATAGCACAAGATAAATACACCACAAGTGATACACAAGATATGAGTACTTCAAACACGATGGCTATCACAAGGAAAGTAAGCTCGGGTATAGAGATAACCAAGGCACGCAGAGACGAAGATGTTTCCCGTGTTCCCTTACAAGTAAGGTACGTCACGTTGGAGAGGTTTGGGATTCCACGAAGGATTTCCCAACGCCACGAAGGCTCACCTTCTTCTCCGAGTCTATCCCATGAAGGAATAGGCCCTTTCCATATGGCTAGGTATTCCTCCACTCCGGAGATGGCAAGCTCCACTACCACTTCACAAGCTCCACGAAGGAGAAGCCCGGGTCTCTTCACAATCTTCTACGAATAGGACACCGCAGCACCAACCGCCAAGCCAACTAGGAGGTCACCCTCCAAGAGCAACAAGCTCACGGTCTCTCACTAGAACAAACTGTAGTGGAGAGCTCAACACTTATGCAAGAATGCAAAGCAAGAACACCAAGGGTGCTCAAATCCTTCACTCTCAAATCCCACCAAAGAAAGAAGTTCTAGGGAGGAATTAGAGAGGAAGAACAATGGTTGAAGTCAACCAATGACTTCAAGATATAGACCCAAAGGGTTCCCCTCACTTAGAGGAGGAATTGATTGGTGGGGATTGTAGATATAGATCTCCTCTTCCAAAGCCCTCAAAAAGATGCAAGAATCATAAGAGGGAAGCGAGAGGAAGCAAGCTCAAGAGGGTCAACAATGGAGGTCAATTTCGGGCTTAAGAACACCCAAAAACGTTGGGGGAAGAACCCCTTTTATAGGGAAAAGCAAATATGGACGTTGGAGAGAAAACAGCGAAAACTCGGTTCCAAAGTCGGTTGGACCAGCCCCAAAACCGGGAAACTCGGTCCACAGGCCGGAGGACCGACCTACAAACCGAAATACCTCTGTTTGTCAACCCAGAAAAGACCTGGTCGCGAAAACCGGAAAATCCGGTCTGAGATCCGGTCTACCGGAGCTGGAACCAGACCGTCCGGTGTGGGGCTCGGTTGAACCGGATCCACAACCGGGATGAAACTGACTTCAAGAAAAATGCAATAACTTTTGCATCCGGACTCCGATTTCGATGATCTTGGGCTTGTTTTGACGAGGACAACAAGCTCTAAAATATGGTGCATGAAAACATCATAGTAAAACCAAGAAAGATAGAACCAAATGAGGAAAGGTATGGAGCCTCCCTATAAGAAGAACCGGTAAAACCTTCAAACTCGAAAACGCCATATAAGATGCGTACGAATTCCGTTTTCTATGAACTTGGGCTTGTTGAAGAGCTAGCAACAAGCTCAAGAACCTCACATAGAGAAAATACCAAGAAGCAAAAAAATAGGAAGATGCAAAGTATGCCAAGGATTGAGCTCCCTATGACGATGTGATCAAGTTACCCAACTGAAAGCCCCTCTTGATAGTGCGGCTATCTATCCTATAACCCGGTCTCCCAACAACCACCTTGAGACCGGTAAAAGGAAAACCTAGCAATGCCATACCTTTGCCTTGCACATCCCGCTTGATCTTGATGACAACGCTTCAAGCTCCATCCAAGATGGAATCCACCACTTGATCATTGTTGCTTCGTGAAGACTCATAATTTGCTCCCCCATACACCACTATGGGATAGATTTATTAAGACACGTCTTCACATGTCCATTATCACCAATATGGACGGCAAGCTTCAAGCAAATGATCTTCTCGAGATGCTTATATTGAACTTTCCCTTCTCAACCTTGATGGCGATCACCACTTGATTCTATCCTCTCATGGGCTATTCAGATCTTCACTTTTGAAGCATGCCCATGGAAAGATACCTATCCCATATATAAAACACAAAGGAACATATATAATGGGTTAGTTCACGATGGATAAATGACAAGGCTTACCATACCACAAGATCCATGTGGTACATTCTTTATGCTTCATATGTTGACCAACTTGAAATCACTCTTCACTCTTTGCATTCGTCAACCAAGTGTCTTCTCATGCTCCATCTCAATATCTTGAGGTACATAAGGAACTCTTCATTTGATTACATGCTCTAAATCTTAATCAACCATAGCTCAACTAATGAGGCTATCATGGCACCGACTTAGAGCCATATCTTGAATTCTTCTATTGAGATCACACTCTCAAGATCTTGAACATATCATATTCTTATCTTCAATTTGATGATCTTGATGCCAAAATTGAAGGTATATCTTTATCTTCATGGCATCCATACTTGAATCCAACATATGGACTACAAGCATGACCTATGGAATATTCCTTCATATAAAACTCAATGAAAATATTAGTCCATAGGGATTGTCATTAATCACCAAAACCACACATAGGGGCAATTACCCTTTAAATCTCCCCCATTTTGGTAATTGATGACAATCACAACAAGAGGGTTTATATAATGAATATTAGAAACAAGTACGCAACTTATCCGAGAATAAGTTGTATACAAGAGGTTGTATTTGATATGGTTAAGTAACACAAAGATACTAGCCCATATCAAAACTGCTTCTACTCACACAAACTACAACTAATGCAAGATATGTGAGTAGAACCAACATATATAGAGAAAACTCCCCCACAATATATGCACGTGGGATGAACTTGAATTTCATTGCATACATTGTCAAGCATAACCTTTGGGAGAGTTTCCACTATATATTCAACCATGCAATACATAATAAAGATGAAATGCATGAAAGGCAAACACTTAAGAACAAACCAATCTTAAGTAGAAAACCATTTTCCTTAAAACCCTCTAAACTTCTCCCCCATTGACAACAAGTGCCAAAATGGATGACAAAGTTAGAAGGCCAATATAGTTCAAGTTCCTCCCAAGGTGTGCATTTCTCATAATATGAGTGAAATCATATGCACATATCCAATGATGAATACTTGGAGGAAATCAACTATATTGAGGATCAAATATTGCTAAAAGGATAACAAGGTGAAGAAACTTCAACAGATGAAGCAAGCAATCAAAAGATCCAAATAATCAAGTGGACAAATAGTTCTCTAAATTAAATAAGGAAGCTCCCCAAGGTTTGTGCATAAATTAATTGTTTCATTTGAATACAATATGCACAAACATGGAATCCTCACTCCCTCTATATCATTTAGAACACAACCAAGATACAATGAGTAGAGATATAAATCAATACACTTGTCAAGACAAGATTAAGTCCAAAAGAAACCAAATATGAGATATGAGTGCATGAAGATGCAATGAAAGTAAACCGAGCACTCATAAATCAAGACCTTACCAAAACCATTAAAAACTAAGCGGATAAGTGAGATGGTTGGCAAAAGGCAAGGATATCAAGGCGAGCGATTAACACTCTTGTGTATATAAGTTTCTAATTGGGAAATCATGGGAATAATCCAGAAAGAAACATCCACACATAAGAGGTTAATAAAGATAAGAAAACATGATATCCAAGAGGAAGTCATAAGATATACCCAAAAAATGATATTTTGCTTAAGTGCATATATATATCCCATGGCTCTATTTTCTCTTATGGTTTATCAATGAACTTCACCAAAGAAAAAGAAAACCTCAAAAACATCACAACTAACACTAAGGGAACTAATGCTACTTGGGATATTTTGAGAAAGGCAACAAGTATCAAAAGGAATTATTCAATGCAACTTCAACATTATTGCACATGAGAGTACCTTGAGGAATTTATATGCAATAAATTGCTAGAAGGCATCTTTGGGATTGGTGAATCATGAACATGATTTTATATACTCCCCATTATATGCATCATCTCAAATTACTCACATAAGCAATAAGGATAGAAAATTCTTTCAAAGATCCTTGCAAGAACCGCAACATTTACAAACAAATAAATTCATGCCAAGATGCAACCTACAAGAGATTGGATGGAAGAATAGTATGCATGAATAAGATACTTGTTACCGAGATAGCAATGGTATGATGTAGTAGATAAGAATTCTTTGATCATCCTAGCTTGGCTCCAATTATCATGTGGTGACAACACGTTCCTTATAGATAAGACAAGCATACATTGCATCTCCAATGTACCTAAAACAACATTCAAGTACATCTTGGTCCCCAAACTTATTGGGTCCAAAGTGGTTAGACTAACCACAACACATAGGACATACTCCATAAAAATATGTGCACATTTAGAGATGAAATTTGAATTTCATGCACATCATAGCCGTTTAAGGATTTGATGGATTATACCCTATATATTGGATCAAAGAAAGCAAAACATGATATAAGATATACATTTAGTAAACATGCATGCACGAGACTTTCAAGAACCAATGAATATATAATTTGGACAAAACACCAAAATATTCAAGAAGGCATATAAGGTGTGACAAAACACATTTGTTGTCCAAACTATATCGAAGAATCAAATCAACACAAGATTTGTTCAACAAAGTTAATAAAATGAACTAAGCAAAAACTATTGAGCATAAAAGATGAGATAAAAACATAAATGCTCAAAGATTTATCTCATTCAAGAAAATAACATAGAGAAGAAAGAATGAGATAACAAACTCCCAAAAGAGCAAGGTTTCAACAAATAAACCGAACCCTTAACACTTTTCAAAATGGCACAAGGTTCTGAAAGAAAAGGTTTGTCTTCCACTAAAAGCACATTTGATAATAATAAAAAACACCATCAAAGAGATGTTCAAAAGCCAAGGAAGACAATGGGATCCACAACAATTTTTGTAAAGAAAAAAAGGCCATAGGAGGTGAAATCCAAGGTAAAGATGATCCACAAATGCTACCACACCCAAGTATATCAATTGTCGAAGACAATGAGTGTATTGGAATTTATTTCCGGTGATATATTGCACGGATATTTAAAGATAAATCTTCACAATAAAAAGCATAGGATAGGAATAAAAAGACTAAGCACTATGCAAAGATAGAGATTCTTGATAGCTTCAACTAGTCACACAATCATGCAAAGCAATGATTATAATAACTTGAAGAAAATGGTCTCCCAAATAAGATATAGAGATATGCATTTGAGGAAGGCCACACCAAGAATTTCTTACTCAAGCAAAGACCGAAAAGACGAGCAATAAAATCTTCTAATAAAAATTAGGACCTTGTTTGAGCTAACATGCCACCTAGATACAAGATAATCAACAATATCAACTCTAAGTGGCACCACCTCATATGTTCACATTTCCTAGGATTGTCATATGCAAAAGTAGCATATTATCCCCCATAATGTGGTATTCATTTTTTCTTAATAAGAGGAAAAACAACCTCGACTAGAGATAATTAATGGTCATTTAGAATTTGAATTTCTCATGAGCATGACACACCACATAGTGACTAGATAAGCTTGAAATATAAATACTAAGTGGTAGTACTCATGTACACACATTTTAAGGTATGAGAGATGCACGAGGCATATCACTCTCCCAAAATGGGATGTTCCATTAATCACTCAAAAAGAGCCAAAAAAGATATCATCAAGATGCATTAGAGGCTCAAAGCAAAACACACGAGTAAATGATGTGCCAAACATATAGACATACTTGAATATGCAAAGAAGCAAGGATGAGGCACAACAAATACAAACACATACTTGGTACAAAACCAAAACATGTAAAGGGGCAAGTAACTTACAATATAGAAGAGTTGAGTTCGAGTTACCGCAAAGAGGCACATTGGGTATATGGTAGGGAGATGATAATCCTTATAACTTGGCTTGATCAAATATAGTATATGAAGATCCCTTAATTCTTCATGAGTTAGACAAGTCTCCAATGCCCTCCAATAACACGTATTGATCAAGTTTGAGCTTGTTGGTCCCCAACTAAGTTGGGTCCTAAGAGGTTAGTCACAATAGGCTTGGCAACCCAAATGGTTCGTTTCTTGACACCACTTTGAGTTCCAACAAACTTAGAAAACACATTGTCATCCTTATCCTTCCCAAGAGAATAATAATCATCAACAATGATAGGGTTAGATAAGGTACCATTTGAACATGAAGAGGCCAAGTGCCCCTTCTCACGACATGTAGCAACAAGTGCTCCCCTTTCTCTTCTTCATTAATTTCTTGGCTTGGGGAGCCTCTTCTTGGGAAGTGGCCTAGCTTCAACTTGAGGTTGAGATTGGGATTGACCTTGAACTTGTGGCCGCTTCCATTGTTTCTTCTCACTCAAGTGCTGTTTCTTCAATGGACATGATCTTACATGATGTCCTTTAACCTTGCACTTGAAGCAAATAATCTTGGCCAAATCCTTGACTTGGTCTTGGATCTTATTCTTGTTGCTCTTGGACTTGTTCTTGTTATTGGAGTTGAATCCAAGTCCACTTTTATCATTGGGGCATTTTTGCACACTCAAAATATTATCGAGTGTGCATTTGCCTTCATGAATCCTTTCCAAGTCTTTCTTCAAAGAAGTGACTTGGGCCTTGAGCTCTTTGATTTCCTCTACATGGTTAGTATAAATAGAGGTACTGGAGGAAGTAGAAGCTTCACTGATAGAGCAACAAGGCAAAGCAAGTAATCCAACACAAGTTTTATCAATAGTATGACAAGAAGTATCACTAGGACTAGCACATGGCAAAATAGCATTTTGAGTAGATGTTGTGCTAATGTCCAAATGAGGCTCACAAGATGTTACCTTAGTGATACTTGCCTCACGAGCTAACTTTAGCCCATCATAGGATATTATAAGATCATTATGAGAGCCCGAGAGAATTTCATGACTCTCTTCCAATTTCCTATACTTGCTAGTTAGCAACTCAGGTTGAGCCCTTAGCTCAACATTCTCCTTTAATATAGATGCTTCACAAGAAGTAGAGTTAGTAGAACTAGCATCATTAATAGATTTTCCATTTTCAAGATCATAAGATTCAATTTTTTGTATGAGGAGACAATTAGTGTGCTTCTCCTCGACAAGTTATTGCTTAAGGAGATGGAATCTACGACTCCCATCATCAAGTTGGAAATGCAACTCCTATATGGTTTCCGTTTGTTTAGTTATGGTGTCCATAACATGTTTGAGACAAGCAACGGCCTTATTAATACCACGAAGAGAGGTACACAAAAAGGTCAACTCAAGCACAAGAGCACTAGTATCCTCATCAAGGTCATCATCACTATCATCATTATTATTGCTATTATCTAAAGAAGATATGTTGGGATCCAAAGTAGGAGATACCTTTTATCCTCTTGCCATAAGGCACATGTGAGCACGGGAGGATGAAGATGGGGATATTGTTGAATCTCCATTCATGATTGTGTCTTGATCCATAGAATGTTTGATTTCCTTTACATTGTTAGATACACAACTAGAGGAAATAGAAGCATTTTGCACATGGGAACAAGACAAATCAAGCATATCATCTACATTAGTACTTAAATAGTTTCTAGACGATATGCAAGGACTATCAATACAAGGGGGTATAGAACAATTGTTGCAAGAAGTGTTTAAGTCCAATCTCTCTACACCATTATCATTTATAGAACAAGAATCGTTGGTGTAAAGAGAAACACTACCACCATCACATATGATTTCTCCACTCACCATGCCATTACATTGTGACTTGTCACATGTAGGTGAAGTGGAAGGAAATGAAATCTCGTTGCGGCTGGAGGTGGAAGCAATTTGGAGCTCTTCATGATGTGAAGGAGAAGAGAGGTCCTCGGAGATACCACCGACCCTATGAGAAATGGACCCACCAAATATTTCTTTAAGCTTGGTCCACATCTCATGAGATGACTTGCACTTTACATTTGTCAAGAACAAATTAACTATGGGGCTCAAAGAGAAAATAAGCTCATTAGATACTTGAGCTTCGAGATGTAATTTTTTTTCATCATCTAAAGATAGATTTTGAGGATCCATCGGAGGAGAAAAACCTACATCTAGAAATCGCTCAATATTTGGACACAAGGTCCGAAGATTACAAAGCAAGCAATTTCTCCACAAAATATAATTTGTGCCATCAAAGATAATTGTGTCATTGTGCACTATGCTACTAGCCGACATATTTACACTCTAGGTGGTGAAGCCTAAACAAGGAGAGACCTTGCTCTGATACCAATTGAAAGGATAGAGATGTCGCCTAGAGGGGGGTAAATAGGAAATTTCAAAACTATTATGGTTTTGGCTTGATAGAATGCGGAATTAAACTAACATTTATTTTACAAGCACAAAACCTAAATACAGTAGGCTCAACTAAGTGCACCAACAACAAGATAAGCTAAGCAAGATAGCACAAGATAAATACACCACAAGTGATACACAAGATATGAGTACTTCAAGCACGATGGCTATCACAAGGAAAGTAAGCTCGGGTATAGAGATAACCGAGGCACACGGAGACGAAGATGTATTCTCGTGTTCCCTTACAAGTAAGGTACGTCACGTTGGAGAGGTGTGGGATTCCACGAAGGAATTCCCAACGCCACGAAGGCTCACCTTCTTCTCCGAGTCTATCCCACGAAGGAATAGGCCCTTTCCTTATGTCTAGCTTTTCCTCCACTCAGGAGATGGCAAGGTCCGCTACCACTTCACAAGCTCCACAAAGGAGAAGCCCGGGTATCTTCACAATCTTCCACGAAGAGGACACCGCGGCACCAATCGCCAAGCCAACTAGGAGGTCACCCTCCAAGAGCAACAAGCTCACGGTCTCTCACTAGAACAAATCGTAGTGGAGAGCTCAACACTTATGCAAGAATGCAAAGCAAGAACACCAAGGGAGCTCAAATCCCTCACTCTCAAATCCGACCAAAGCAACAAGTGCTAGGGAGGAATTAGAGAGGAAAAACAATGGTGGAAGTCAACCAATGACTTCAAGATCTAGATCCAAAGGGTTCCCCTCACTTAGAGGAGGAATTGATTGGTGGGGATTGTAAATCTAGATCTCCTCTTCCAAAGCCCTCAAAAAGATGCAATAATCATTGGAGGGAAGGGAGAGGAAGCAAGCTCAAGAGGGTCAATAATGGAGGTCAATTTCGGGCTCAAAAACACCCAAAAACGTTGGGGCAAGAACCCCCATTTATAAGGAAAAGCAAATATGGCCGTTGGAGAGAAAACAGCGAAAACTCGGTTCCAACGTCAGTTGGACCAGCCCCAGAACCGGGAAATTCGGTCCCCAGGCCAGAGGACCGATCTAAAAACCGAAATACCTCTGTTTGCCAACCCGAAATAGACTCGGTCATGAAAACCGGAAAATCTGGTCTGAGATCCGGTCTACTGGAGCTGGAACCGGACCGTCCGGTGTGGGGCTCGGTTGAACCGGATCCACAACCAGGATGAAACTGACTTCACGAAAAACGCAATAACTTTTGCATCCAGACTCTGATTTCGATGATCTTGGGCTTGTTTTGACGAGGATAACAAGCTATACAATATGGTGCATGATAACATCATAGTCCAACAAAGGAATATAGAACCAAATGAGGAAAGGTATGGATCCTCCCTATAAGAAGAACCGGTAAAACCTTCAAACTCGAAAACGCCATATAAGATGCATACGAATTCCGTTTTCGATGAACTTGGGCTTGTTGAAGAGCTAGGAAAAAGCTCAAGAACCTCATATAGATAAAATACCAAGAAGCAACAAAATAGGAAGATGCAAAGTATGCCAAGGATTGAGCTCCCTACGACGATGTGATCAAGTTACCCAAATCAAAGCCCCTCTTGATAGTGCGGCTATCTATCCTATAACCCGGTCTCCCAACAACCACCTTGAGACCGATAAAAGGAAAACCTAGCAAGGCCATACCAGTTTGAAAGAGGTTGCATGACCACACCCATTTGTGTGTGTGGCCATCTGGATCATTGTGGTTTGGAAAAGAACACATGCAATGCAACTCCAATATGTGTCAAACCATGGTTAGGAACCCCAGTAACATGCAGTGGAGCAATAGTTTGAAAGAGGTTGCATCACCACACCCACTTGAGTGTGTGTGTGGCCATGTTGATCATTGTGGTTTGGAAAAGAACACATGAAATGGCACCCAAATATATGTCAAACCATGGTTTGGAACCCCAGGAACATGTTGGACTTCAACTGCCACATGCAATGGAGCACCAGTTTAAAAAAGGTTGCATCAACACACCCACTTGAGTGTGTGCGACCATGCAGATCATTGTGGTTTGGAAAAAGAACACATGCAATGGCACTACAATATGTGTCAAACCATGGTCAGGAACCCCAGGAACATGTTGGAATTCAACTGCCACATGCAATGGAGCACCAGTTTGAAAGAGTTTCCATCACCACACCCACTTGAGTGTGTGTGGCCATGTGGATCATTGTGGTTTGGAAAAGAACACATGCAGTGGCACTCGAATATGTTCCAAACCATGGTTAGGAACCCCAGGAACATGTTGGAATTCAACTGCCACACGCAATGGAGCACCAGTTTGAAAGAGGTTGCATCACCACACCCACTTGAGTTTGTGTGGCCATGTGGATAATAGTGTTTTGGAAAAGAACACATGCAATGGAACTCCAATATGTGCCAAACCATGGTTAGGAACACCACGAACATGTTGGAATTCAAATGCCGCATGCAATGGAGCACAAGTTTGAAAGAGGTTGCATGACCACACCCATTTGAGTGTGCGTGGCCATGTGGACTATTGTGGTTTGGAAAAAGAACACATGCAATGGCACTCCAATATGTGTCAAATAATGGTTAGGAACTCTAGGAACAAGTCTGAATTCAATTGCCACATGCAGCGGAGCACCAATTTGAAAGAGGTCGCATAACCACACTCACTTGTGTGTGTGTGTACATGTTGATGATTGTGGTTTGGAAAAGAACACATGCAATGGCACTCAAATATATTTGAAAAGAACATGTTTGAATTCAACTACCACCGGCAATTGAGAACCAGTTTGAAAGAGGTTGCATCACGACACCCACTTAGTGTGTGTGTCCATGTGTATCATAGTGGTTTGGAAAAGACACATGCAATGGAACTACAATATGTTTCAAAGCACGGTCAGGAACCCTAGGAACATTTTGGAATTCAACTGCCGCATGGAATGGAGCACCAGTTTGAAAGAGGCTACATCACCACACCCACTTGAGTGTGTGTGGCCATGTGGCTCATTGGGGTTTGGAAAATAAAACATCCAACAACACTCCAATATGTGCCAAACCATGGTCAGGAACCCAAGGAACATGTTAGAATTAAACTACCACATGCTACGAAGCACTAGTTTAAAATAGGTTGCATCACCACAGCCACTTGAGTGTGTGTGGCCACGTGGATCATTGTGGTTTGGAAAATAACACATGCAATGAAACTCTAGTAAGTGTGAAACCATGGTCAGGAACCCCAGGAACATGTTGGAATTCAACTACCACATGCAATGCTTCACCAGTTTGAAAGAGGTCGCATCACCACACTCACTTGAGTGTGTGTGACCATGTGGATGATTGTGGTTTGGAAAAGAACAAAAGCAATGGCACTACAATATGGGCCAAACCATGGTTAGGAACCACATGAACATGTTTGAATTCAACTGCCACATGCAATGAAGCGCCTGTTTAAAAGAGGTTGCATCAGCACACACACTTGAGTGTGCGTGGTCATGTGGATCATTGCGGTTTGGAAAAGAACACATGCAATGACACTCCAATATGTGTTAAACCATGGTCAGCAAGGCTACAAACATGTTGGAATTCAATTGCCACATGTAATGGAGAACCAGTTTGAAAGAGGTTGCATCACCACACCCACTTGAGTGTGTGTGGATATGTGGATCATTGTCATTTCGAAAATAACACATGCAACTACATTCCAATATATGTCAAGCCATGGTTAGGAACCCAAGGAACATGTTGGAATTCAACTGCCACATGCAACGGAGGACCAGTTTAAAAGAGGTTGCATCACCACAGCCACTTGAGTGTGTGTGGCCATGTGGATCATTGTGTTTTGGAAAATAACACATGTGTGAAACCATGGTTAGGAACCCCAGGAACATGTTGGAATTCAACTGCCACACGCAATGTATCACTAGTTTGAAAGAGGTTGCATGACCACACCCACTTCAGTGTGTGTGGCTATGTGGATGATAGTGGTTTGGAAAAGAACACATGCAATGGCACTCCAATATGTGCCAAACCATGGTTAGGAACCACATGAACATGTTGGAATTCAACTTCCACATGCAATGAAGCACGGGTTTGAAAGAGCTTGCATCACCACACCCACTTTAGTGTGTGTGGCCTTGTGGATCATTGTGGTTTGGAAAAGAACACATGCAGTGGCACTCCAATATGTGTCAAACCATGGTCAAGAACCCCTGGAACATGTTGGAATTCAACTACCACATACAATAGAGCACCAGTTTGGAACAGGTTGCATCACCACACCCACTTGAGTGTGTGTGGCCATGTGGATCATTGTGGTTTGGAAAAGAACACATGCAATGGCACTCCAATATGTGCTAAACCATGGTCAGGATGCCCAGGAACATGTTGCAGTTTAACTTCCACGTGCAATGGCACTCCAATATGTGTCAAACCATGGTTTGGAACCCCATGAACATGTTGGAATTCAACTGGCAAAGGCAACAGAGCACCATCTTGAAAGAATCACCACGCCCACTTGAGTATGTGTGCCCATGTGGATCATTGCGGTTTGGAAAAGAACACATGCAATGGCACTCCAATATGTGTTAAACCATGGTCAAGAAGCCCAGGAACATGTTCGAACTGAACTACCACATGCAATGGAGCACTAGTTTGAAAGAGGTTCCATCACCAAACCCATTTTAGTGTGTGTGGCCATGTGGATCATTGTGGTTTGGAAAAGAACACATGCAATGGCACTCTAGTATGTGTAAAACCATGGTCAGGAAGCCCACGAAAACTATGGAATTCAACTACCACATGCAATGGAGCACCATTTTAAAAGAGGTTGCATGACCACACCCAGTTGAGTGTGTGTGGCCATGCGGATCATTGTGGTTTAGAAAAGAACATATGCAATGACTCTCCAATATGTGTCAACCCATGGTCAGGAACCCTAGGAACATGTTGGAATTCAAGTGCCACATGCAATGGAACACCAGTTTGAAAGAGGTTACATCACCACACCAGTTGAGTGTGTGTGGCCATGTGGATCATTGTGGTTTGTAACATAACACATGCAATGGCACTCCAATATGTGCTAAACCATGCTCAGGATGCCCAGGAACATGTTGGAGTTTAACTTCCACATGCAAAGGCACTCAAATATGTGTCAAACCATGGTTTGGAACCACATAAACATGTTGGAATTCAACTACCAAAGGCAATGGAGCACCAGTTTGAAAGCATCACCACACCCACTTGAGTGTGTGTGCCCATGTGGAGCATTGAGGTTTGGAAAAGGACACATGCAATGGCACTCAAATATTTGTCAAACCATGGTCAGGAAGCCCAGGAACATATTCGAATTGAACTACCACATGTGTCATGGAAATGGCCACGGCAGTCGCTACTACAGGCAGCGATTGATAGAATCGGGGGCGAGAGCTAGTGGCCATCTGTGGTGCGAGATGGGGCCGGATGCACATGGTTTACCCAGGTTTGGCCCCCCGGAGGGTAAAGACCTACTCCTGCTAGATTAGATTGATGAAGAGTGAGTTACAGGGGCGGCGAGCTCGGCGTCTAAGCAGTGAGTCGCTTGAAGGGGTGTTTGATGGAACGTAAGTCCTCAGAGTACCATAGGGAGGCTTATATAGGAGGCACCTTGCTAGGGTTTACAGTTTACAACCGAACAAGATATGGATTTAGAGGCTTTGACCTAATCCGATTGGGGATTGAGTATGCTCTTGGGCCTCCATTCTCCAATCGCTAGGCCTTATCCTCAATCGCATTACAGTCGACGTCCTACAGGCCCACTCGCGAGGCCTTTGGCCCAATCGGAATGTCCTACTAGTCATAGCCCATTCAGCATATCCCCATCAACATGCAATGGAGCACTAGTTTGAAAGAGGTTGCATTGCCACACCCACTTGAGTGTGTGTGGCCATGTGGATCATTGTGGTTTCGAAAAGAACACATTTAATGGAACTCCAATATGTATAGAACCATGGTCAGGAAGCCTAGGAAAATTATGGAATTCAACTGCCACATGCAATGGAGCACTAGTTTGAAAGAGGTTGCATGACCACACCCACTTGAGTGTGTGTGGCCCTGTGGATCATTGTGGTTTGGAAAATAACACATGCAATGGCACTCCAATATGTGTAAAACCATGGCTAGGAACACCAGGAACATGTTGGAATTCAACTGCCACACACAATGGAGCACTAGTTTGAAAGAGGTTGCATGACTACACCCACTTGAGTGTGTGTGGCCATGTGGATCATTGTGGTTTGCAAAAAAACACATGCAATGACACTACAATATGTGTCAAACCATGGTGAGGAACCCCAGGAACATGTTGGAATTCAACTGCCACATGCAATGGGGCACCAGTTTGAAAGAGGTTACATCACCACACCCACTTGAGTGTGTGTGGCCATGTGGATCAATGTTGTTTGTAAAAGAACACATGCAATGGCACTCCAATATGTGCCAAGCCATGGTCTGGAACCCCTGGAACATGTTGGAATTCAACTACCACATGCAATTGAGAACCAGTTTGAAAGAGGTTGCATCACGACACCCACTAAGTGTGTGTGTCCATGTGTATCATAGTGGTTTGGAAAAGAACACATGCAATGGAACTCCAGTATGTGTCAAAGCATGCTTAGGAACCACATGAACATGTTGGAATTCAATTGCCAGATGCAACAGAGCACCATTTTGAAAGAGGTTGCATCACCACACCCACTAGAGTGTGTGTGGCCATGTGGATGATTGTGGTTTGGAAACGAACACATGCACTGGAACTCCAATATGTGCCAAACCATGGTTAGAAACTACATGAACATGTTGGAATTCAACTTCCACATGCAATGAAGCACTAGTTTGAAAGAGGTTGCATCACCACACCCACTTGAGTGTAGATGGCCATGTGGATCATTGTGGTTTGGAAAAGAACACATGCAATGGCACTCCAATATGTGTCAAACCATGGTCAAGAAACCTAGGAACATGTTGGAATTCAACTGCCACATGCAATGGAGCACCATATTGAAAGAGGTTGCATCACCACAACCACTTGAGTGTATGTGGCCATGTGGATCATTGTGGTTTGGAAAATAACATATGCAATGTCACTCCAATATGTGCTAATCCATGGTGAGGATGCCCATGAACATGTTGGAGTTTAACTTCCACATGCAATGGAGCACTAGTTTGAAAGAGGTTACATCACCACACCCACTTTATTGTGTGTGGTCATGTGTATCATTGTGGTTTGGAAAATCACAGATGAAATGGCACTCCAATATGTGTCAAACCATGGTTTGGAACCCCATGAATATGTTGGAATTGAATTGCCAAAGGCAATAGAGCACTAGTTGTCATCGGATTGATGACATGTACGCCATGAGGGGGTCCTCGAGGCGTACGGAAGAGAGGGGTGTAAGACGTACGGTATTCCGGGATGGTGAGCACACAAGTTTACCCAGGTTGGAATCCTCCAGCTTTGGACGGATCCTACTCCTGCTAGCAATCCAGTAATACGGTTGAGCTAGAATATGGGTTACAAGTGTTTCGCCTATGCGAGCTGACATTGTAGACTATTTCGAGGGTGCCCTAAAGGCTCTCCCTAGGATAGCTTATATAGATATACGACCTAGGGTTTACATGAGAGACCTATCCGGCTACGAATAAGAGTCGGTTACAGAGTACATTTTGAACTATATGTAACACTATGGGCCTATGTCGATAAGTCATCTGGGCCTTCCCATAGCCGGACTGGACTCTGTCTCTTCTCCCTGACTGGGCTGCCCATGAAGAAAAGCTCTAACCCAAAGTGGGCCACCCTGGTCAGTGAGGCACAGTGAGGATACCCGGAAAGTATATCCCCAACAGCATCCCCCGGAAGCCTCCATGATCCAAAGTCGGATTTCATCATCGTCTAGCTAGATCTTCGGCTTGCAGAATATTGAAGGGTTCCTGAAACTTCAAAAGAAAGGATAGGATCTCAATTTCAAATTAGTCAGACCTATGGATACGTTATTCGGGTTTCCATCTTGAAATTCAAACTAAGCCGGAACTTGGTCTCTGACGTAATCTGACACTAGTCATGGTCAAGTCACGTCACTGACAGACATTCCTATCAGCAAGGCCGTTGGTGGGTCCGCCTTTCGCGGAACCGAGGCGTCGTCTTAATGCGTGCACGGAGATCGAGGCGGCATAATCATCGCGTGGGGGGTTAGCCAGCTCCTTCCGCGATGCATGGCGCGTTCACTGTTGCGTTTATATGAATCTTGGCGTGGCTAGAGGATATAAGTGGTTAGGAATCTTTTCTCCATCTTCTTCACCAGCACTTGCGTCGTTCCCTTCTCCCCAACGCCTCCCACGAAACACAGAGCTCCTCTGCTCCCCAAAACCATCCAGGGCTGCACATCCTAGGTCACTGGCCCACGAGGAAATGGCTACAGCATCATTTTCAGGCGTGGTGGCGACGACAGCGATGGCTTCAGCAGCGCAGAAGGAGAGCAACCGCGGGTTTGGATCCCGTGCGTCCTTGACGACGCCAAGCTCCAGGTCATGGAGAACGAGAGGCTCCTCCGCACCGGTGACTGGTAGAGCGGCTACGGCCAGACCGTTCCAACTCCTCGTGCCGACGAGCGGGTACACTTCGGCACCTACCTCGATAGAGGTTTGAGTTTCCCTCCCTCAAATTTCTTTTCTGAGGTTATTGATCATTACGAAGTTCAACTCCATCATCTTCCCCCAAACTCTCTCTTAGATATGAGCACATATGCTTCTTTGTGCGAGGGGTACCTCGGTATTAGGCTGAGTCTCGATCTTTTCCGATTTTACTTTCATGTCTAGAGAAATTCCATCACTGCCGGTAATCCATACATTACCGGTACTATTAGTTTTTCCGTTAGAAGAGAGCGCGTCTATCCTCGGATTAGGGCTAGTGAGTCGGTGAAACATTGGCCGTCCACTTTCTTTTATCACAAGGATATTCCCGCTCCCGGCAAAGCTACTGCTTTGCCGGCTTTCGTCGACGGTGCCGCCAGGCCCCAAGAGTCCTGGGACGCATATGTGCTGGCTCTCAGTGATGATCTGCTTCTTTCCAAGAGGCGGATCGAATATTTGATGAAGCACAAGGGCATTAAGGGGCCCGACTTCGTTCATTGCTGGGTGACATGCCGGATCCAGCCTCTTTAGTATCATGGAGACCGGCTTATGCACTCCATCATGGTGTCCAAGAAATATTCCCTCTGAATTTTCTCCCAGCCCTACACGGATAAAGAGTATGTGTCTCAAATCAAGTGGCTAATAAGGGAGTGGATCGACAGGAAAACCCCGGAGCTTTCTTTGGACATGCATACGGCTGAAGATCCTGTGGTACCGGTAAGTTTCCAGCAGTAACTCAAATTATATGTTCATCTTTACATTGTTTTGCAATAATGAGATTCTATTTTTATTTTTCAGCATGCTGACCTCCCCGAGTTGAAGCTTGCTCCTATCGAGGGATATCCCCCTGAGATTTCTCAGGACGATGGGGAACTAGTTCCCCTGCCAGAGACCCTTACTCGGAAGCGTAAGGCTCCGACTCTTGCTATTGGCACAAAAGCGGTGCCTATTGTGAAGAGGTAACTTTCTTCACAAGGTTTTTGTACTTTTTTCATATTTATTTCCGATATGTAATGTTCTTTATTCTATTACCTTCTCAGAGCTAAACAGCTCACCAAGGGCAAGGGGAAGGGAGTTGCATTGAAGCCCTTGTGCTAGTCAAAGCTAAATTTGACTTCTCCTGCCACAGCGCCTCCGACTCCTACCCCTCAACCTACTGCTGCTCCTGCTCCTTAGCCTTCTGTGGCGCCGGAGGTTTCTCCATCTCCGATCATCGCAGAAGATCTAGCTCAATCAGCAGAGCCAGCGATCCCTGGGTCGCAAATTGACGTCACCATGGGTGACTCGAATTTAGATAAGGGTGAACCCTCTTCGGGTAATGATCCCTCGCCAGAGGTCTTCGCTGAGAACCTCCTCAACAATCCGGGTCTTGCCAAACTTGGCATTACTCGGAAATCAGCAGAGGAAATCCAACGGCTCGCCCGACAATGCTTGGAGAGCCAGAATATTAATACCGAGGAGGAGGCATAAGAAGCGGAGGACGTCAAATACTCCGAAATCCTCGAGCAAATCCGTCTTCGTGACGAGGGACTAAAAGCTGGTGTGCTTCCGCCACCACTAATAATTCCACTCACCTTCGCCGAGAAGGTTACTTCAGAAGTGAACGTGAGCCTGGGTAAGCTCACTCACGAACAACATGTAAGTCGGAATTCCAACTCACCTTTTTCCTTATGTTATTTTATATCATATCCTCGAGCCCCCAGGCATGAAGTTGGATAGACAATCCGGATTTATGCTTCCTTAGGATGCCAAAGAATGAACTAGTGTAGCCCCCAAGGCTCGTGCTGATATAAGTAAAGATATTAGCCCGAGTCTTTAGTAGACTTCTGACTCTCCGTATTCTAACTTACAGAAAGTTAATTCATATAACCAGGAATTGTTAAGGAATATCTGCAACAAGCGGAGAGAGATCAGAACTCTCCGGCTTGAAAATGCTCAATTGAAAGTGTCAAGGGATGAGGCTGAAGGTAAACATTCAAGTACTCAAACCTTGCCCTTTAGTTCATAGTCAAATTTTTATTCAACTGTTGTTCTTTTAACTACAGCACTGGTAAAGCAATCCTCTGCTCTGATTGAAGAAGCCGAAAAATATGAAAATCCTGGAGGAGGAGAATGTCGACTTACGTCGGGAGTTGGATCAACTGAAGTTAGATCACGAGCGGAGCATTGCTCAAGTCCTCGAATCCTCTTCCATGCCCACTGAAGAACGTGATCAAAAGATAGCGGCCCAAGACCAAAAGATCTTGTATATCAATGATGCTTTGTTCAGAGAAAAGGACATCACCGAGGCACTCTGGGCTGAACTCCAGAGCCTACGGGAGGAGAAGACCAAAGTCAACGATGTCATCTTCGGTATGTTTCATTCTTTCTGACTTTTATGCCTATTCTGATTCTTTGAAGCTTAGAATTGTTTTATTAACCCTTTGCATTACATGCGCAGGTCCTCTAAACTTACTGGACTCAGCCTCTGCCGAACCTCACACCAACCGGCTTACACAAGTCGGCGATTTGCTTCATGATTTCCGCCAATCCTTGGAGGATATTGGCGAAGTTCTCAAGGTTCCGGACATGCTTAGCATGTCCGACCTTGAAGTGCGAGACAAGGCCAAGGAGATGCCTCAGCTCATCCAGGACTGGAACATGTCCTACGCGCGAACCATAGCACGGAATGCTCTTACCATGGTTATGAGCCATCATGGAAACATGGAAATCTGGCAAGTAACCAGAGGGTACTGTAAAGTGGATGAAGATGGACATGAGCAAGACATCAAGGCCATCATGGACTCATGCGCCTGGTACGGGTGCCACATAGCCGACTTGACCAGCTACGACACTCCTTTCTTCACTCACGTGGACACACCACCTCCGCCTGACAAAGAAACAGCTGAAACTTCCGACGATGAACAAACCGTATCGGATTTGAACGTCTCAGAAAGATATCAAGGCGAGGCTAATATGTCCAGTGATCCGGCAGCTCCTACCTCTCCCCCTGCATCATAGAGCATCAAAACAGACAATGTGTTATTCTGAAAAAACAATTCGGGTTGTAAATAAGTAGTATAATACTTTTGCTAGTGCTAAGATTTGTTATATCTATTTAGCACTTTTTGGATTTAATTTATGTGCCTGAAATGTTTGCATAAGCACTTATGTTTTTTATCTGCACTTATCGTTTATCTGGCTTTCCTCCTCGTCCCTTTCGTGAGCTGGCCAACCTTTAGCACAGAAACTTTGCCGAGCAACAGAGCTCAACTGCTAAACCGGTTTAAACTCGAAAACAAACCCGGCTTCTAGTACCAACAATTCACTGCATGGAAAATACGCTCATCCAGCAATCAGATAAATAACCAAAGTATGGACTAGAAAATTAAGATTTATACCTGAAGGTAGCAATTTTAGAATCGGAAATCTAAACCAGAACGAACATGAGCATAAAGTACTTTCAGGTATTCTGGGATTTTTGACTGTGACATGATCATTCAGAAATAAGATGGCAATATAAAACTTCTCAGAAAAAATGAGGCAACCAATACTTTATTTCTTGTTGAACATGTACACATATATGATTACAAAGAAAGATAAACTAAGAATAAAAGGGACGTAGCTGACCAATATTCCATGGTCTGACTAATTCTTCCGGATCTGTACTTCCTCCAGCTCTCTTTCTTTTCTTAGTAGCAGGTCTTTCTTTGATTCGCTGCATATCAGTTAGATAGTAAGAACCATTGTGCAAAACTGGACTAACTAAAGAGGGCCCTTCCCATACTGGGGAAGTTTGTGCTTTATTTTCTGCAAAAGCTGGAGAACCAAATCGCCCTTATTGAAAGACCGGTTTCTAGCCCTCTGGCTATAATACTTGCGTAACTTCCGCTGATAGGCTTTTGATCTCATCTCAGCGACAACACGAACTTCTTCGACTAAGTCGAGATCATTTTGTCGAGAAATATTGGCATCCTCTTCAATATACGTGGCAACTATAGGAGAAGTGTGAATCAAATCACTAGGAAAACTGCTTCAGCACCATAGACCAAGAAGAAAGGTGTGTATCCGGTTGACCTGTTCGAAGTTGTTCACAAGCTCCATATTACAGAGGGTAATTCCTCTTCCCAAGCCCCTCCAACACGTCTTAGTGGTGCTTCGAGTCTTGGTTTTAGGCCTTGTAGGATTAAACCATTTACTCTTTCGACTTATCCATTCGCTTGCGGATGTGCGACTAACACGACGTCAAGCCGGATATTTTGTTGGTTGAAGAATTCGGCAAGCTCACCCATAGAGAAGTTACTCCTGTTGTTCGTGATAATGCTATGCAGATAACCGTATCGGATTATAAGATCCTCGACAAATCTTCTGGATGTTGCTCCATGACAACTAGTGATGGGTTTAGCCTCAATCCATTTGGCGAATTTATCCACCATCACTAAGAGGTGAGTAAATCCACTTAGAGCCCATTTAAACGGTGCTACCATGTCAAGCCCCCAGACCGCGAAAAGCCATGTTATAGATATTGTTCGCAGTTCATCAGCCGGAACGTGAGCTTGTTTGGTGTACTTTTGGTAGCCTTTACACGTCTTGAGCAGCCGTTCGTCATCTGCCTTGGCTGTAAGCCAAAAAAACTATGTTGGAAAGCTTTTGCCACTAGAGATTTGGCTGCAGCGTGGTGACCACACTCGCCTTTGTGGATTTCTTGTAAGATTTCCACTCCTTCTTCCGGAGATACACAACGCTGAAAGACCCCAGATGCGCTCCACTTATAGAGCTCACCACTAATTATAGTATAGGATTTTGCTCGTCGGACGATCTACAGGCTCAGAACTTCGTCTTCGATTAATTTGCCATCTACCAAGTAATCAAGGTAGGGTTGAGTCCAACAGGGAATTACAGCCAGAACTGCTACTAAAGGTGAGTCGGATTTGGTCAGATATTCCTCATCTACTCCTTTTATAGAGGTAACTTTGAGGTGCTCCAAAAAAGCGCCATCCAGGACCTTTTTCCGTGCAAAGCCTATTCGAGATAATGCATCTACTTCCTCATTTTCTGCTCGATGGATGTGTTGAACCTCAAACCCTTCGAACGATTTAGATAGTTCATCCGCGATAGTTTTATATGTTTCCATGTGCTTATTTGCATTACAGATAACCGACACTTGTTAAGCAACAAGATCCGAATCTCCATAACACATCAAACGCCGGATGCCGATATCCTTAGCAATCCGGATTCCATGCAGCAGTGCTTCATACTCGGTAGTGTTATTTGTCGCTGTGAAGTGGATCTGCATCACATAGAAAAGTTTATCTCCTTGGGTTCATTTGAGCACCACGCCATCCCTCGCGCGCTTTATACCCGTCAAAATATAAGGTCAAGTATTCCGACTCTGGGAGGGTCATACTCTCCTTTGTGTCTATCCAATCAGCGACAAAGTCAGCGAGGATTTGGGATTTGATTGTTGTACGAGGTTTATGCTCAATGTCAAAAGCTGAAAGCTCTATTCCCCATTTTGCGACGCGTCATGTAGCCTCGTTGTTGTTGATTATATCTCTCATGGGAGCTGTGCTCACCACGGTAATTGGATGTTCCTGAAAATAATATCGTAACTTATGAGATGCAAAGAACACACCATAAGCCAGCTTTTGATAGTGCGGATATCGCTTCTTAGATTCAGTTAGCACTTCGATGAGGTAGTAAGTCAGACGCTGCACCAAGTGTTCCTGATTTTCCTCTGGTCTCTCCACCACCATAACCATACTGATGACTCTGTTTGTCGCAAAGAGATAGAGCAACATCGGTTCCCTTGGTTCTGGTGCTGCAAGGATAGGAGCAGACGAGAGTACTACTTTCAGATCTTGTAGTGCAGCTTCATATTCATTAGTTCAAATGAATTTTTTGGTCCTTTTCAGGAGCTTGTAAAGTGGTGCGGCTCTTTCTCCGAGCCGGCTTACAAACCGACTAACTGCAGCAATGCAACCAGTTAGTCTTTAAATGTCCTTCAGGCAAGTCGGCTTGAAAATAGTGAGTATAGCCTTGATCTTGTCTCGGTTCACCTCTATGCCTCTTTGAGACACGATGAAACCTAACAATTTTCCAGCTAGAATTCCAAAGAAACACTTCTTCGGGTTAAGCATTATTATGTATTTTCGTAGATTGGCGAATGTTTCCTCCAAGTCGGAAATTAACCTTTCCTTCTTTTTGGACATCACCTCAATGTCGTCAACATATGCATGTATGTTGTGTCCGATTTGGTCATGGAGGCAACACTACATAGTGCGCCGGTACGTAGCTTCTGCGTTCTTGAGCCCAAAGGGCATCGTAACGAAATAGAAGGTTCCGAAGGGGGTTATGAATGAAGTTTTGATTTTGTCTGATTCCTTCATCTGGATTTGGTGATAACCGGAATATGCGTCGAGAAAACATAGGAGTTCCGAGCCTGTCGTAGAATTGATAACTTGATCAATTCTAGGCAGAGTGAACGGATCTTTGGGACAGGCCTTATTCAAGGAAGTATAGTCAACACACATCCTTAATTCAGTGGTGTCCTTTTTAGGGACTATTACAGGGTTGGCCGACCAATCAATATGGATGACCTCTTCGAGGAATCCGGCTAACTCGAGTCGGGCTAGTTTGTTAGCTATTGCCTTACGCTTTTCATCCCCAAAACATCATAGGGACTGTTTGACGGGTTTAGCATTTGGGTGTACATTTAGAGAGTGCTCTGCAAGTTCCCTAGGTACTCCGGTCATGTCAGATGGCTGCCATGCGAAGATATCTTGATTTGCTTGGAGGAACTTGACGAGCGCCCTTTCCTATACCTATCTAGGTCACCTTGGAGGGGTCATCATCCTTCAACGGCGTCTTATTCGTCTCTTCCGATGCCTTGAACTCCGGATTCGGCTTTGTCACCTCCTTCTTCGTTGTGGGCATCTCGGATGGATCAATGGTCTTTTTGATCTCCTGGTACTCCTGGGCGTGCGGCACGGCTTTAACAAAGGCTGCATTTTTGTCCTCGCACTCTCGCGCTTTCTTAGGGTCTCCCCTGATGGTGATCACGCCGTTGGGACCGGGAATTTTCATCATATTGTAAATGTAACACAGACGAGCCATGAAAGCCCAGTAAGCCGGACATCCGAATATAGCGTGGTATGCGCTCTTGAACAGGACCACTTCAAAGAAAGTGCCTCCATCTGGTAGTTCTTTGGGGTTCTAAAGGTAACATCCAAAGTGATTTCTCCCAGGGAATTTTCTTGTCTTCCTGGGACAACTCCGTGAAAAATCATAGAGCTGTGATTCAGCTGGGTCTCCGAGATCTGCATCCAGCGTAGCGTTTCGACATACATATTGTTAATGATGCTGCCACCGTCCATGAGAGTCTTGGAGAAACCATAGCCATCAATGAGTGGGTTGACAACTAAGGTGTATTTTCCTCGCCTATGCAACTTAGGTGGATGATCAACAAGGTCAAAGGTGATTGCCACTTCCGGCCAGTCCAAGTATTGTGGGACAGCCGGAACAGTTGCGTTGAGCTCATGTAGAACTACTTTCTTGACCTTAGCTGGTTGAGATCCGGGGAAGGTGACATAAGTGTCTTTCTTTGTTGGGAAGTTTTTCTTCCCCTCCGGCTTGGGATTTGAAGGATCAGCTTCCTCCATGTTAGAGTCTTCCTTGGTCTCTTTATATTTTTCAGGATTCTTCTTTCCCTTCTTCCGCTTAGCCCTATAGCCAGCGGTATCGTCTTTCTTGATGTCGTCATTAAAACGACACTCAGCGTTTGTGTGAGACGAGCCCCCACTAGCATCTAAGTGATGCACACATGGGTTATTGACAATGTTGGCCCAAGAGTAGGTCTTGCCGGGTTGCTGGTCTCCTCTACCCTAGACTCTTGATGTCCCACAACCGCATCCATGGCCACTGCCGCCCCTCCTTGTCCTCCGGACCCGAAATTAGCACTGACAACTACCGTTTCCGCATTGGGTTTTTCTTCCGAGGTGTTCTTGCGCTTCTGAGCTTGCTACTTTGGTTGTTTTGCTGACTGTGGCACAACTAGGGCATATAGTAATCCCTCTGCGTCGTCGTCAGCATCTGCATACTTGCTCGCTGTTTCTATCATATCTCCCAGATCAGTGACCTTGTCACACTTCAAGCGATGACGTAGTAAACCAATTGGGAGTCCTGCAATGAAAGCTTCAATCGTAGTTTTGTCATTTACTCCTTCACAGTAGTTTTTAGTGTCGATCCATCGTCCGAGATAATCTCGGCAAGTTTCTCTGAGTTTCTGGGTGCAACGCTGTTGGTCTCCTACTGTACAGGGCCTTTGGTATGTGCCTTCTAAATTCCGAAAGAACGCGCTTTGCATGTCATACCAGTTGTTGATGGTGTTCTCCGGAAGTTCATTGAGCCATGATCGCGCCGTCTTCCGGAACATAAGTGGGAGATATCGGGTTGCGACTAAGCTGTTTCTGCCCTTGGCGATGCAGCAAGCCTAGAAAAAATCCTCGAGCCAAGTATCTGGCTGAGCTACACCGTCATAGGGTTAGATGTGCCTTGAAATAGCAAATCTTTCCGGGAATCTTGTTGCTCTTATGCGAGGTCAGAAGCATTTTGGACCCATATAAATTTCATCATTTTCGTAGTGCCACGCCTCTATGTTGGAGTTGATTCGATGTCTCGTGTCACTAGGTGACAGAGATCGCCGTCCTGATTGACGGCTATGGCTGCGGTGCCTTAGAGCCGGACTTCGGCTTCTTCCACCACCTCCTCCGCCACAACGCCCTCCTTGGCCTCCTTCAGAGCCGTTGTGATGGCTACTTGGTGGAGAGGGTGGAGCAGTGTAATACCTCGGACATTACGCTCTAAGTTCAAGCTTGGACGAACCAAAACGGGATAAGTGACTCTACCGCGGAGGCCCAAGGCCACCCACGTGTAGGCCCGCCGAAGCGGAGTAGGGCACGGTACCGGCCTACCACCTTATCCACTTTCAAGAACATCGGGACAAGAGCGAGTGGCGTAAGCGACAGGTAACGTGACCACGACATACACATATGACTATGTTTGCCTCCGACTTACAATAGACATCAGAGTTGCACCATCTAAAAGAAATAGAAATATTGCAACGCCATACGGCAAGATCCAAATATCCTAGATAGATATAATATTTTAGGATATCTCCTCATACATCAAGCAACAGAGTATCAAGCGGAAGCGGAATACAAGATCGGAGTACGGATAAGAAGAAAATCGGCATAAGATGCCACAGAACGAAGCACATCCTGCCCACAGATCTCACAGATCTCCAACCCCGGAACCTCTACACCAGATTGTCATTGACATCATCATCCGTCTCCTCAACCCAGTAACCTTCCTGAGAGTATACCATTCCATCTGAACCAAATATTTATCGTGTGTGACCCTAGGGGTACTCAGCAAGCCTTAATGCAGCTAAAGGGAATAATCTAGGGGTGACGCAATTGCAGCCAAAGATAATATCTACAAAGAGCTATAGAGACTCGCTACACACCCGCCCAACCAGAGATGGACGGATGCCCGTTAATTAATAGCAACAGTTATATAAGCAACTTAAATAACCTCGTTCGTCCTCCTGCTCGCTTACCAACGAGAAGGCGGAAGAACAACCCCTCCGTTGGCAATTTTATTAACCATTCCATGAGTGTTGTACTAATTACTAGTCATGTCTTAGTCACATTAAAGTCAGTACTTTAGTTATGCTTGTCTATGATCGAGAAACTGTGCTCCAAGTTGTCCATAACCGCGGACACGGCTTTCAGAAAGATTTACCCTGCAGGGGTGCACAAATAGCAACACACACACGATCAACCTCGGGAAGAACAAAATAAAACAAAACGAGGCCTCACGACAAAGCATTCACAGGATTCATAAATCATTTCAGGGGGCCACCCCAATAAGCTACCCGCAACAAAGTTGAACGGCTCCGAGACGGACCTAGGGTTTGCGACGACGGCGATAAACGACTGGGAACCCAAAAATGTGATTGGGCTTGTCGATACAGCATAAACAAGGTTTGGGGTCTTAAACAGTATAGGTGCTCCATGCACAATCGTAAATAATGTAGTAAAGCATGGTAGGAATAAAGCCCCAAACTAGTTTGTGGCCCCAAGAAATAAAGTGTGAATCAAGCTCAGGCAAAGGGGGATCCATAGGGTCTCCCGGATGTGGATAGTGCAAATAGTCAAGGAACGGGAATCAAGTACTCGGGGTCCTACGGGACATAAGTGAGCTTAAAGAACCAAATAACAGATAATGCTCACTGATGCCTCTTTCATTAGTTCTCTACTCATATTAAGTTGTTTAGGTACCTCATTATCCAAGGACTCGCACAAACCTACACATGCAATTCTACGACTCGCATGGCTCAAACAACTCCTGCAGTAATGGCTCATGGGATGGAGGTACAAGCTTCGGTGGGGTTTAAAAGTAAAGGCTATGCAATACTTGGGATTCAATTTAATGCAAACGCGACTCAATGATGCAAGAGTAAGATAGAAGCATAGGTACTATATGTATGCAAGCATGGGGAATTGCTTGCCTGGAAGTTTAGTTGCTGGAGAGGAAGGATCCGGGTAATATTCCTGAGGTTCCTGGTATTCTCCTTGCTCAGTGTCTATCTAGATAAAAACCAAACACCCAAGGGCCAAAATAAATACATTGCATAATCATATGAATAATATGCAACAAGCAAACAAGTATGCCATGATGGAATGATGCACGATTTACATGGCATAGTATAGCATGGCATGGGTGAGGTGTGGGATACAAGAACAAATCATTTTATTAAGTTTTTAGTCATGTTTTGCTCCCATAAATATTGCTGTATACCTAATATCTATATGATGCATGCTTCAATTCATATCATGGAATGCATAGTTAGAACGGGCTCGTCATGCTGATCAATTTAACCATATTATTTGTCAAATTTGGGACTGTAAAACAAAAGTTATGGGTGTCGCAAGATTAGGTAATAAGCGGGCCAGGTAATTATGTTGTTCAAATTATAGTTTTTCAAAAGTAAAACGATGATAAAATTGAAGTACTCAACACCTTTTATTTGTTCTAAACAGTTTGAAACTGACCAGGTTTTTGATGTATACTAAACCAGATTGTAAAATAAGTTTCTCAAATTTTTAATCAAAAGGAACAAGCGAAAGAAAGGATGGAGCATCTTGTCTAAGATGGGACTTGAACTTTGACTTGCCAGGACCTGTGCACGTTGTTATACACAATAGGAGGCAACACATGTTTTGTAACAGGACACGAGCAAGCACACGGGCTGCTGAATAAAAGAGGTCGTGCAAAACAGGCTAGCTGATTCGATTTTTGGACGGATGATTACGAGAGACTGGTTGATAATTGGGAAACACGGTAAAGGAGAAAAATGGAGAGGAGACAAAGAGCTTTAAATTTGTTAATTGCATGATTGCGAAAATCGGACCGGAAGGGGCAGATTTAGGACAGTTTGTGTTGCTGCAACTATTGACAAAACTGACGGCAACGAACTGGAACAGGACGCGCGCCCCTATCGGAGTTCATCAGGTTTTCAGCAAGACGCCGCGAACTTCGGTAGATGGTGGCAACCTCTCTGGTTCTCCAATAGGGACAAGCTTAGGTTTGATGGGAAGAGGGGAGTACGGAGAAGAGGATGATGTACAGGTGGTTGCCGGGAAGCTTCTAGAACCCCGGGAAAAAAACAGAGGTACTGCAAGCTATTGTTGCTACCGTCGACCTGAAGAAGAACAGTGGCATGCCGGACTAAAGAACAACGACAGCTTACTGCGAGATCGAGCGGTTTTTCGAGGATGATTCCGAGCGTTGTAGGACACCAAAACGGGCGTGGTTTTGACTCTGTGCATAGCTGGGAGTACCGTGCTTTTAGGCGTGTGCTGAGGTTTGCCGAAGCTACGCTGAGTTCACCGAGAAAAGAAGGAGAACAGAGGTGCGCGAAACTGCTGCTACGGTGCTGAAGTGTGCGCGCGCGGGAGTAGAAATACATACACGGTGGACTCGAATTGGGGCTGGAGAGGAGGTGGGAAGTACAGGGAAGGGAGAGGGGTCTCACCTCGACCGATTCCCACTGGAAACGGTGTTGAAGGCGGGCTGGAGCTCCGGGACGGAGAAGGAGCGGATCGGCGAAGCTCCTCCTCGGTCTCGACAAGCACGGCGATGGGGGAGGGATCCTTGCAGGTCCGGATCCACCTCCACGGCTTTGCTTGACGCGGACGAAGAAGGGGAGGCTGTTCTGCTACTCCCTGGTGCTCAGCACAGACTAGAACCTCGGAAGGAAGCGGCGCACGATGGTGGCCATGGCAGGCGTGGAGGGGAAAATAGAGGGGAAAAGGATGGGCGAGCTATGGTTTTCGTGGGGTCTACAGCGGCCTAATAAGGGGGACGCCGTGGTGGTTGCGGTCGCTCGACGCCGGGTCAGAGTAAAGGTAGACGCAGGAGCTCGGAAGCACTTGGTCACTGTGCGTCACGCTCTGCTCATGAGGGGAGGAAGGAAGAAGGCGAGTGGACGTGGCTCGGCCTGGACCAAGTGATAGCAGGAGAAGGGCCCCGGGTGGTCTGGTTTCTACGCTGGAGTGGGCTGTGGCTGCCGATCGCTGCACTGCTGAACTGGTGCTCCTCACCGTAGTTTCTCTGAAGATTGAACTGCACTCTAGGTACTACAGTTCTGTTGTGGCTACTATTTCAGAAGTAGAACATAACCTCCCCGGGTTTTCTCTAGAATTGATTAAGGACACCAAGTGAACCAGAATTTGAAACATTGTTGCCATAGGGAGAGTTAGAAGACCAGAAAATAAAATAGCAGGTCATACCCAAAAGGACAGATTGAGCTCAAGCAAAAGACTAAGATGGGGATTGGGAAGGTTTAAAAGAAGTGCATCAAAATGGACTTTGGCCAAACTGGGACTGCTTTGAATCCACTGATGGGAACATATAACAAGGAAATATAAGGCAAATAAATAGGGATACAAAGGAATTAGAAAGATGCCAGGATGGTACGGATGCCCACAACCAAATTGGGGCATTTTACAAGATTAAGAAAAGGAAGACAAAAACATCCATATGATTCTATATGGGAGCTAAGAATTAAAATGCCAAGAGAATATAAAATGCCCACATATATAAGATATGGTAGAGATAGATGGTATCAAAAGGAAGTTGGCGTTATCAAGTTAGTAGGTGGAAGGATTTTAAAAGAGATGCCCTCAACTCAACTTAGGCATGTAACAATAATCGAGAAACAAATGCAATATATCAAGAAGCAAATTGTTAATAAGACAATGCAATATGAAGAGAAGTACCAAATGAAATAGGTTTTAATATGATGCTCAAATACAATGTGGCATGATGACATGAGCATGATATTATGATGATGCATTAATTATTATGTAGGGGTAGCATTATATTGGTTGAAACCATGTAGCATTACAATGTTAGACATTTGGGATGCTACAACTCTCCCCCACTAAACAAGAATCTCGCCCCGAGATTCTAGGAAGAAGAAGACTCAAAGAGGGCAGGATACTCGGAACAGAGGTCATCCTGACGCTCCCAAGTGGCTTCATCAACGGAATGGTGCGACCACTGCACCTTGCAGAAATTAATAGACTTGTTGCAAGTCTTTCTTTCTACGACTTCAAGAATTTTGACGGGGTGTTCTTTATAGGATAGATCTTCTTGGAGATTGATGAGATCGTGATCCACGGTCCTGCCGGGATTCTTGAAGCACTTCTTGAGTTGAGAGATATGGAAAACATCATGAACCTTGAGTTTTTCAGGAAGCTCGAGAGCATAAGCCACTTCTCCTCTTTTGCCACGGATTTTGAAAGGACCGATGTATCTAGGCGCAAGCTTGCCCTTGATACCAAAACGATGAGTGCCTCTCATGGGAGTGACACGAAGGTAAACAAGATCACCAGGGACATACTTCATGTCCACGTGTTTTCTGTCATAGTTGCTTTTCTGCCTACTCTAGGCAACCTTCAAGTTCTCAAGAATGATAAGAACCTTCTCTTCTTCTTGAGTGACAATGTCGGGGCCAACGAATTTTCTTTCACCTGCACTTGACCAACCAATCGGAGTTCGGAATTTGCGACCATAAAGGACCTCAAAGGGTGCCATCTGGAGACTCTTCTGATAGATGTTGTTGTAAGAGAATTTAGCATATGGAAGGCACTCTTCCCACTTCATTCCAAAAGAAATGACGCAAGCGCGGAGCATATCTTCTAGAATCTGATTGATCCTTTCAACTTGCCCTTGCGACTGAGGGTGGTAAGCTGTCCTGAAGTTTAGCTTTGTTCCCAAGCCTTGTTGGAAACTCTCCCAGTACTTGGAGGTAAAGATACTCCCACGGTCTAAGCTAATTACGAGAGGAACCCCATACAAAGAGACAATTCTATTGATATAGAGCTCGGCCAGCTGACTACCAGAAATTGTTTCCTTGAGTGGAAAGAAGTGAGCCACTTTTGAGAGCCTATCAATGACAACAAAGATTGCATTGTTGCCTTTTTGCGACCTTGGAAATCCAGTTATGAAGTCCATTTCCACTTTCTCCCATTTCCATTCCAGAGGCTTCAATGGTTGAAGAAGGCCAGAAGTTTTTTGATGAACAGCTTTCACTCTACGGCAGACATCACACTCGGAGACATACTTGGCACAATATCGTTTCAATCCAGGCCACCAATATTGTGTTTTCAGGTCCATGTACATCTTAGTGCTGCCAGGGTGGATAGAAAGAACAGAATCATGAGCTTCTTTAAGAATTTGCTCTCTCAAACCCGGATACTTCGGAACGAACATCCGGTGCTTAAAGAATAGAGTGTCTTGGTCGTCAAGGTGGAAAGGTTCATACTTCGGAAGTTGAATCTTGGAGATGATGTTTTTAGTGTAAGGATCACCAAGTTGAATGGAGCGAAAATTTTCTTCCAAGAGAGGGGTAGCTATCAAGTTATGAAGATAGCCCTGAGGTACAAGCTCGAGGTTGAGTTGACGGAATTCCTCGCACAAGAGAGGTTGTTGTTTTTCCAGCATGAGGTTGTTCACATATGCCTTACGACTGAGTGCATCGGCCATCACATTTGGTTTGCCCGGAGTGTAGTTGATCGAAATATCAAAGTCGTTGATGGTTTCAATCCATCTACTTTGGCGAAGGTTGAGGTCCGGCTGAGTGAAGATATACTTCAGCCTTTTGTGGTCAGAAAAGATCTCACAACGGTTTCCAAGCAAGTAGTGCCTCCATACCTTCAGAGCGAAGACAACAGCTGCAAGTTCAAGATCATGTGTTGGATAGTTAAGCTCATGAGTTTTCAACTGACGGGAAGCATAAGCAACGACTTGCTTGTCTTGCAAGAGGACCGTGCCAAGTCCTTGGAGAGAGGCATCACAAAAGATCTGAAACGGTTTTGATGTATCTGGAGGAATCAAGACAGGTGTGGAGGTAAGCTTTTCCTTGAGAGTTTCAAAGCTTGCTTGACACGCCGGTGACCAAAGAAATTTCTTCCCTTTCTTGAGGAGATCGGTAAGAGGCTTAGCAAGTTTTGAGAAGTTCTGAACGAACCGACGACAATAACTAGCCAATCCAAGGAAACTCCGGACTTCTTTAACATTTTTAGGAGGGAGCCACTCCACAGTTGTCCGCACAGTTTCTGGGTTGACAGCAATGCCCTTAGCAGAAATGACGTGCCCCAGATAGGTGACTTCAGGAAGCCAAAATTCGCACTTGGAGAACTTTGCATACAGACGGTTCTCATGAAGCTTGGTAAGAACACAACAGAGATGTTCCGCATGTTCTTCTTTTGCCTTGGAATATACCAGAATATCATCAAGATATACCACCACGAACTTATCAAGATACTCCATGAAAACTGAGTTCATAAGCCTTGAGAAAGTAGCGGGAGCATTGGTGAGGCCGAAGGACATGGCCGTGTACTCATACAGGCCATAGCGAGTGGTGAAAGCTGTTTTAGGAACATCTTCCTTGCGAATCTTGATTTGATGATAACCACTTCTCAAGTCAAGCTTGGAGAATACCACTGCCCCTACAAGCTGATCGAAGAGATCATTGATCCGCGGAATGGTATATTTATTCTTGATGGTTTTTGCATTGAGAGCTCGGTAGTCAACACAAAGTCAATCGGTCCAGTCTCGCTTCTTCACAAAGATTGTTGGGCTGCCCCAAGATAAAGTGCTATGCTGAATGAAACCCAACTTCTCTTGTTCATCAAGCTGCCGTTTGAGTTCGGCTAATTCTGCAGGACCCATTTTATAAGGCCGCTTGGAGATAGGAGCGGTTCCAGGTTCAAGTTCAATCACAAAATTGACCTCTCGGTCAGGAGGCATGCCTGGTAGCTCTTCTGGAAACACATCTGGAAACTCACAGACCATAGGAACATTTTGCAAGGCTTCCATAACATCAATGTTTTGGACAACTAAGGGTAGAGCTGAATATCAGGAGTTTGCCTTGGAGAATAGACTATGTGGCCTTCAGGAATTTTTAAGGAAACTGAATGTTTAGCACAATCAATCACAACTTCTTTGGCTTTTAACCAGTCCATGCCCAATATGACATCAATATCTCAACTGCCAAGAATAATCAAGGAAGCCAGAAATAAAGACCCACCAATTTGAATTTGATTGCCATGACTGACCTTGGAAGCCCTCATGTTTGAACCCGGAGATTGAACCACCAGGCGAGTAGGCAAGGCATCCGAAGGTAACCCATTATTTTCAGCAAACTTGGAGGATACGAAAGAATGCGATGCTCTAGAATCAAATAAAACTCGTGCAGGGACTAAGTTAACGAGGAGCGTACCCATCACAACTCCAGGTGCATGTTCATCTTGAACCATGTTGATTTTGTTGGCGCGAGCAACAGTGGACCCGGGCTGAGTGTTGATGTTGAGAGCCCATGGTGCTAGCGGGCGAGGAGCAATTGTCGAAGCAGGTCTTGGAGGTGGAGGAGGAAGAGCTTTGTTGTTCATAGGGCAGTTCCACTGCTGGTGTCCAGTGTTCCCGCAAGTGTAGCAAGCACCAAACGGAGGCGGAGCAGAGTATCCAGGGACTCCACCATACGGCGCTCTAGCGTAGCTGTGGTTGTAGACCCTATGAGCAACGTTGAAGGAGTTTGGTGGCCTTGTCGAGTAGCTTGAGGGTCTTGGCGGAGCAGGGAGCGGCGGTGCAGTATTAGGAATCCACACACGGTGCTTGGAAGGAGTTGCCATTGCTGAAGAACCAGCTGTGTGCCGACTGTGTTTCTTGGAATCATCATATGCCTATTTACTTGCCTCCTCTTGAAGAGCTGCTTGCTGAAGCTTGAGCAATGAGCCTGGAGTGGTATGAGTGAGAGCATATTTGATCGAAGCATTTAGCCCTTGACGGAACCTCTTCTGTCTTTTCTTATCATCAGAGACCTCATCACCCCTATAGCGAGATAAGTTTGCAAAGTTTTTGATGTAGGAGTTGACATTGTCATTGCCCTACTTAGATTCAAGAACACCTCCTTCATGTGTTCCATGACAATTTCAGGCAGGTACTGCTCCTTGAAAGCATTAGTGAATTGCCCCCATCTTGGCTGAAATCCAGGAGGACTTGCCCTCAGATATCTCTCCCACCAAAGAGCGGCTTCCCCATGCAGAAGGTGAGTAGCGCACTTGACCTTGTCGTGCTCAGCAACATCTGCCAGTAACCTCGTGATCTCACGGAGCCAATCGTCGGCATCCAATGGCCCGGCAGTCACCATGAAGTGCCGTGGGGCGAACTTCAGAAAGTCCTTCAAGCTGCCACGCTGGGGAGGTGGTGGAGGTGGTACGAACTCATTCCTCCTGACGCTCTCCTCGAATCTCTGCTAGTTTTGCTGCATAGCTCCCAGAGTATTCGCCAAACTGACAAGCACAACACCTAGCTCTGGCAAACCCGGGACATCATCATTGCGGCGAGGCATTCTATTATTGATGGAAAAACTTGCGTTAGTACCATAAAGGAGAATTATTAATAATCCAAAATAGCACTAAAACAGAATTAACCGAGATTAAAGGATACAATTTACTAAGATGATATTAAAATATCAAACGAAGTTCATAGCACCTAGAAGATAGTTATCATATGCACATGACTGAAAAGGAGTGTGGAACACAAATCTACCAAAGAAAAAATTTCCGCAAATTTCGGCATTAAAATACCAACTAGATGCGCAAAACCACTTAACAGTTAGAGCTTAGCAGCTTCACCCATTCAATGTACAAGGGCGAATGGTAAAAGTAGTGGTATGGTAATGACTCCATCCCGCACTCAAAGCATTACTTTGCACAGAAAAAACGCGCAACCCAACTCTTATCCTACTTACGAACAACCGGAGAGATTAACAGATACAGAACGAACACCCCTAACTAGAACGCATCGGTTACCAAGAGTAAGACAGGTCGTATCGGTTTACAAAGAATCGGACAGATCACCTCGGTTTACACATAAGCCTGTCAGTATGGAATGTAGCAACAGTTGATAACCAATAGCAGATTGCGACAACAAGGTTGGATGCAATAGATAGACAAAGAAGTAACACACATATCCTATGGTACTACGGAAACCCCAAACACGTGAATCCTAGTTTGAATTTTCAGAAGAGGATTGATAGACGTTAGACTTCCTTACCAGAAAAGGGTGGGTGGGTGGGTAAGAAGAAAAATGGAAGCAGTCCTACTCTCACATTTAGTTTTTCCCTAGTATACATAGCTACCAAAATATTTTCTAGACTAACAACGACCATCTGGCTGAGACCCTGAAGGGCGGAATGGCTCTAATACCAATTGTAATACCTCAGACATTACGCTCTAAGTTCAAGCCTGGACGAACCAAAAGTGGATAAGTGACTCTACCACGGAGGCCCAAGGCCACCCACGTGTAGGCCCGCCGAAGCGAAGTAGGGCACGGTACCGGCCTACCACCTTATCCACTTTCAAGAACATCAGGACAAGAGCGAGTGGCGTAAGTGACAGGTAACACGACCACGACATACACATATGAGTATGTATGCCTGCGACTTACAATAGACATCAGAGTCGCACCATCTAAAAGAAATAGAAATATTGCAACGCCATACAACAAGATCCAAATATCCTAGATAGATATAATATTTTAGGATATCTCCTCATAAATCAAGCAACAGAGTATCAAGCGGAAGCGGAATACAAGATCTGAGTACGGATAAGAAGCAAATCGGCATAAGATGCCACAGAACGAAGCACATCCCGCCCACAGATCTCACGGATCTCCTACCCCAGAACCTCTACACCGGATAGTCATTTCCATCATCATCCATCTCCTCAACCCAGTAACCTACCTGAGAGTATACTTGTCCATCTAAACCAAATATTTATCGTGTGAGACCCTAGGGGTACTCAGCAAGTCTTAATGTAGCTAAAGGGATCAACGTGGGGGTGACGCAATTGCAGCGAAAGATAATATCTACAAAGAGCTATAGAGACTCGCTACACACCCGCCCAACCAGAGATGGACGGATGCATGTTAATTAATAGCAACAGTTATATAAGCAACTTAAATAACCTCGTTCGTCCTCCTGCTCGCTTACCGACGAGAAGGCGGAAGAACAACCCCTCTGTTGGCAATTTTATTAACCATTCCATGAGTGTTGTACTAATTACTAGTCATGTCTTAGTCACATTAAAGGCGGTACTTTAGTTATGCTTGTCTATGATCGAGAAACTGTGCTCCAAGTCGTCCATTACCGCGGATATGGCTTTCAGAAAGATTTACCCTGCAGGGGTGCACAAATAGCAACACACACGATCAACCTCTGGAAGAACCAAATAAAACACAACGAGGCCTCACGACAAAGCATTCACAGGATTCATAAATCATTTCACAGGGCCACCACAATAAGCTACCTGCAATGAAGTTGGCCGGCTCCAAGACGGACCTAGGGTTTGCGACGACAGCGGTAAACGACTGGGAAACCGAAAATGTGACTAGGCTTGTCGATACAGCATAAACGTGGTGAGGGATCTTAAACAGTACAGGTGCTCCACGCACAATCGTAAATAAAGCAGTAAAGCGTGACATAAGTATAGGATAGGAATAAAGCCCCAAACTAGTTTGTGGCCCCAAGAAATAAAGTGTGAATCAAGCTCAGGCAAAGGGTGATACATAGGGTCTCCCGGATGTGGATAGTGCAAATAGTCAAGGAACATGAATCAAGTACTCGGGGTCCTACGGGACACAAGTGAGCTTAAAGAACCAAATAACATATAATGCTCACCGATGCCTCTTTCATTAGTTCTCTACTCATATTAATTTTTTGGGTACCTCATTATCCAAGGACGCGCACAAACCCTACACATGCAATTCCATGACTCGCATGGCTCAAACAACACCTGCAGTAATGGCTCATGGGATCGAGGTACAAGCTTGAGTGGGGTTTAAAAGTAAAGGCTATGCAATACTTGGGATTCAATTTAATGCAAACGCGACTCAATGATGCAAGAGTAAGATAGAAGCATAGGTACTATATGTATGCAAGCATGGGGAATTGCTTGCCTGACAGTTCAGTTGCTGGAGAGGAAGGATCCGGATAATATTCCTGAGGTTCCAGGTATTCTCCTTGCTCCGTGTCTATCCAGATAAAAACCAAACACCCAAGGGCCAAAATAAATACATTGCACAATCATATAAATAATATGCAACAAGCAAACAAGTATGCCATGATGGAATGATGCACGATTTACATGGCATAGCATAGCATGGCATGGGTGAGGTGTGGGCTACAAGAACAAATCATTTTATTAAGTTTTTAGTCATGTTTTGCTCCCATAAATATTGCTGCATTCCTAATATCTATATGATGCATGCTTAAATTCATATCATGGAATGCATAGTTAGAACGGGCTCGTCGCGCTGATCAATTTAGACATATTATTTGTCAAATTTGGGATTGTAAAACAAAAGTTATGGGTGTCGCAATATTAGGTAATAAGCGGGCAAGGTAATTATGTTGTTCAAATTATAGTTTTTCAAAAGTAAAACGATGATAAAATTGAACTACTCAACACCTTTTATTTGTTCTAAACAGTTTGTAACGGTTTTTGATGTATACCAAACCAGATTGTAAAATAAGTTTCTCAAATTTTTAATCAAAAGGAACAAGGGAAAGAAAGGATGGAGCATCTTGTCTAAGATGGGACTTGAACTTTGACCGGCCAGGACCTGTGCACGTTGTTGTACACGATAGGAGGCAACACATGTTTTGTAACAGGACACGAGCAAGCACACGGGCTGCTGAATAAAAGAGGTCGTGCAAAGCAGGTTAGCTGATTCGATTTTTGGACGGATGGTTACGAGAGACTGGTTGATAATTGGGAAACACGGTAAAGGAGAAAAATGGAGAGGAGACAAAGAGCTTTAAATTTGTTAATTGCATGATTGCGAAAATCGGACCGGAAGGGGCAGATTTAGGATAGTTTGTGTTGCTGCAAGACGAAACTGACGGCAACGAACTGGAACAGGACGCGTGCCCCTGTCAGAGTTCATCAGGTTTTCAGCAAGACGCCGCGAACTTCGGCAGATGGTGGCGACCTCTCTGGTGCTCCAATAGGGACAAGCTTAGGTTTGATGGGAAGAGGGGAGTACGGAGAAGAGGATGATGTAAAGGTGGTTGCCGGGAAGCTTCTAGAACGACGGGAAAAAAACAGAGGTACTGCAAGCTGTTGTTGCTACTGTCGAACTGAAGAAGAACAGTTGCATGCCGGAGTGAAGAACAACGACAGCTTACTGCGAGATCGGGCGGTTTTTCGAGGATGATTCCGAGCGTCTATGACACCAAAACAGGCGTGGTTTTGACTCTATGCATAGCTGGGAGTACCGTGCTTTTAGGCATGTGCTGAGGTTTGCTGGAGCTACACTGAGTTCGCCGGAAAAAGGAGGAGAACAGAGGTGCGCGAAACTGCTGCTACTGTGCTGAAGTGTGCGTGCACGGGAGTAGAAATACATACACGGTGGACCCGAATTGGGGCCGGAGGGGAGGGGGAAGTACAGGGAAGGGAGAGGGGTCTCACCTCGACCGATTCCCACTGGAAACGGTGTTGGAGGCGGGCTGGAGCTCCGGGACAGAGAGGGAGTGAATCGGCGAAGCTCCTCCTCGGTCTCGACAGGGACGGCGATGGGGGAGGGATCCTTGCAGGTCTGGCTCCACCTCCACGGCTTTGCTTGACACGGACGAGGATGGGGAGGTTGTTCTGGTACTCCCTGGTGCTCGACCCGGACTGGAACCTCGGCAGCAAGCGGCGCACGATGGCGGCCATGGTAGTCGTGGAGGGGAAAATATAGGGGAAAAGGATGGGCGAGCTATGGTTTTCGTGGGGTCTACAGCGGCTTAATAAGGAGGACGCCGTGGTGGTTGCGGTCGCTCGACACCGGGTCAGAGTAAAGGTAGACGCAGGAGCTCGGAAGCACTCCGTCGCTGTGCGTCACGCTCTGCTCGTGAGGGGAGGAAGGAAGAAGGCGAGTGGACGTGGCTCGGCCTATACCAAGTGAGAGCAGGAGAAGGGCCTCGGGTGGTCTGGTTTCTGCGCTGGAGTGGGCCGTGGCTGCCGATCGCTACACTGCTGAACTGGTGCTCCTCACCGTAGTTTCTCTAAAGATTGAACTACACTCTGGGTACTACAGTTCTGTTGTGGCTGCTGTTTCAGAAGTAAAACAGAACCTCCCCGGGTTTTCTCTAGAATTGATAAAGGACACCAAGTGAACCAGAATTTGAAACATTGTTGCCACAGGGAGAGTTAGAAGACCAGAAAATAAAATAGCAGATCATACCCAAAAGGATAGATTGAGCTCAAGCAAAAGACTAAGATGGGGATTGGGAAGGTTTAAAAGAAGTGCATCAAAATGGACTTTGGCCAAACTAGGACTGCTTTGAATCCACTAATGGGAACATAGAACAAGGAAATATAAGGATACGGAGGAATTAGAAAGATGCCAGGATGGTACAGATGCCCACAACCAAATTGGGGCATTTTACAAGATTATGAAAAAGGAAGACAAAAAGATCCATATGATTCTATATGGGAGCTAAGAATTAAAATGCCAAGAGAATATACAATGCCCATATATATAAGATATGGTAGAGATAGATGGTATCAAAAGGAAGTTGGCGTTATCAAGTTAGTAGGTGGAAGGATTTTAAAAGAGATGCCCTCAACTCAACTTAGGCATGTAACAATAATCAAGAAACAAATACAATATATCAGGAAGCAAATTGTTAATAAGACAATGCAATATGAAGAGAAGTACCAAATGAAATAGGTTTTAATATGATGCTCAAATGCAATGTGGCATGATGACATGATCATGATATTATGATGATGCATTAATTGTTATGTAGGGGTAGCATTATATTGGTTGAAACCATGTAGCATTACAATGTTAGACATTTGGGATGCTACAAGCAGGTGGATTATTTCCGGCTGATCGATGGCCTCCATCCGGAGCATCATTATTATGGTTCCAGGGAGGGTCTTCGTTGCGACGAGCCCCATCCGACTTGACTCGGCATGGTGTCCGTCGTTCCTTCGTCCAACACTCCCATCTCGGTGGGGCTCAGCCGGACGGCTTGTATGTCTAGGAGGTGGAATTCTTTGTTGGTCCTCCTCCTAACGTTTCTCTTTGTCTTCTTCCCTGCAATCGTTCGACTCTCGCCGGGGAGGGTTTCTACGATACAGTGTAGCAATGGCCTCTTACTCTGGGGCTGGGGCAACGTTGTGCCAGTCGCATGTAGTTCTATGATGCTGCCTTGAGGATCCGGTTCTTGAGTAGTTGTCTTCACGATGGTCGGAACGGTGATGCTATTTCGGAACCTGTTGGGGCCTTACGTCATTCCAGGCCGGATCCGTGCAAAATTGGTCGGATTGGGAGACCGGTTTTCCGCTTCCAGCTTCGCGACCTTTTGTTGCTCCAGACCCTTCGTGAGTAGCTTAATGCCCAATCGAACCTATTCTGGGCTTGGATTATTTGCCAGGATATCTCGAGCTGTGGCAGTGTTTTGTACTAGTGTTGGGTATACCAGATCTCCATTATTGTCGAGTTGAGGCATCCCTGGATCTCCTTCAAAGAGAACCTTGTGGACTTCCGGAAATTGATCGTCACGCGTATGTCATTTTCGGGTTTTCTGATGTTGCCGAGAGATGTACTTCTCCGTAGTTTCTATGTGCTTCTTCTCTACCTCGATGTTGTTGGCTTCATCCAGGAGTACTTGGCAACGCGCTTCTAGGGCCTGGACCCTTTTCTCTAGCTCTTCAGCAGTAAGCTCTGCAGCCGTAGGGATAGGTGTAGTTAATGCGGCATCGATGAGTTTACGTGCACCTGCAGTGACCACGTGTCCATCCACCGACTCTTCTTTGGGATCGTCTTGGATAAGTGCTCCATCTGAGTCTTCCTCATATTCCTCGGCAATCACCTCCTCTGTCCGAAGTTCTTTTGCTGGGGTCTTGTTTTTATTATTCTTCTTCTTTGGCTTCTTGGCAGTGCCGGTAGCAAAGACGGCTTTGGGTCCATTTCCCGGAGTCAAGCTCTGATCGGTACTTTCAGACATCTGGACATCGGGATTGTTTCCGAGATCCATACCATCCTGCGCTTTGGGAGAGTTTTCTTCGGATCCTTCGTACATGGCTTCTCCTTCTTCTGCAGTAGTGGAGTTAAATTACTCTTCGTACTCCACAGAGAATTTCCGGAAATCTGTCGACATCATGGAGTCATCCGAAGATGCCGGTAAGTCAACGTTTGTTCCAATCGCCTCCAGCACCGAGTCTTTGTTGTCCCCAGCATCGGCAGAGCCGGATCCGGATCCAACATATCCGACAAAGTGTGACGCGTGCCTCCTGAGATAGTTGCGGCTTTCTTGGTCAACTTCCTCGAAACTCCTAATGGTCTCGAAGATTTCATCCACGCTTGCGTCTTGCATCATCATGCGCCTCAACGTGTATCTCAGGAACGGTTTATCTATTCTGGCATTATCAGAGCCAGAATTAGAGTTGTTTTCTTGCTCTTCCTAGATTTCGACCTCCGCAGGTGGATCGATCTAGGATTCGGCCTCGCTAGGGAGATCCACTCAAGATTCTACTTGCACTGTAAGATCTGCTTTAGGTTCAGCTTTCTCCACTATCTCCGCAAAAGGTGTGGGCTGGGTGGGATTAGGGTTTTCTGATATTCGGAACTCTGTCGCCTCCATGGAGAAAGGGGACCCAGAAAATTCTTCTGCCTCTATCATCACTGCTGGGGTGGGTGGGACAGGTTCAGTGAAACCGATGTACACATCGATCTCGCCAAAAGACATGATGGTGTAGGCAGTCACAGCCTCCCTAGCTGGAATCCAGGTCTCGTCGAGAACGATTAGTGGGACGTTGCTGGCGTAGAGGACGCGACCGACAGAGATGGTCTCGCCGATTCCAATTCTTGCAGATTCCGCTTGGAACGCAGATCCGAAGCTCACTTGCCACATGGTGGGCGCTAACTGTCATCGGATTCATGACAAGTACGTCCCCAAGGCGTGCGGAAGAGAGGGGTGTGAGACGTACGGTATTCTAGGACGGCAAAGCCGGAATATGTGAGACACAATTTTACCTAGGTTCGAATCTGCCGGCTTTGGACGGATCCTACTCCTGCTAGCAATCCAGTAATACGGCAGAGCCGGAATATGGGTTAGAAGGGTTTCGGCTGTGCGAGCTGAGATTGTAGACAATTGTGAGGGTGCCCTAAAGGCTCTCCCTAGGACGGCTTATATAGATATCCGGCCTAGGGTTTACATGAGAGACCTATCCGACTACGACTACGAGTTGGTTACAGAGTACATCTTGAACTATAACTAACACTAGGGGCCTATGTCGGTAAGTCATCTGGGCCTCCGTCTCTTCTCCCTGACTAGGCCGCCCGTGAAGCAAAGCTCTAACCTGAAGTGGGCCACCTTGGTCAGTGAGGCACGGTGATGATACCCAGAAAGTATATCCCCAACACCAGTTTGAAAGCATCAACACACCCACTTGAGTGTGTGTTTCCATGTGGATCATTGTTGTTTGGAAAAGAACACATGCAATGGCACTCCAATATGTGTCAAACCATGGTCAGGAGGCCCAAGAACATGTTCGAATTGAACTACCACATGCAATGGAGCACTAGTTTGAAAGAGGTTGCATCACCACACCCAGTTGAGTGTGTGTGTCCATGTGGATCATTGTGGTTTGGAAAATAACACATGCAATGGCACTCCAATATGTGTAAAACCATGGTAAGGTAGCCTAGGAAAATTATGGAATTCAACTACCACATGAAATGGTGCACTAGTGTGAAAGAGGTTGCATGACCATGCCCACTTGAGTGTGTGTCGCCATGTGGATCATTGTGGTTTGGAAAAGAACATATGCAATGACACTCCAATATGTGTCAAACCATGGTCAGGAACCCCAGGAACGTGTTGGAATTCAACTGCCACATGCAATAGAGCACTAGTTTGAAAGAGGTTGCATCACCACACCCACTTGAGTATATGTGTCCATGTGGATCATTGTGGTTTGTAAAAGAACATATGCAGTGGCACTCCAATATATGTCAAACCATGGTTAGGAACCCCTGGAACATGTTGGAATTCAACTGCCACATGTCATTGAGAATCAGTTTTAAAGAGGTTGCATAACGACACCCACTAAATGTGTGTGTCGATGTGTATCATAGTGGTTTGGAAAATAACACATGCAATGGAACTCCAATATGTGCGAAAGCATGGTTAGGAACCCCAGGAACATGTTGGAATTCAAATTCCACATGCAGTGGAGCACCCGTTTGAAAGAGGTTGGATCACCACACCCATTTAAGTGTGTGTGGCCATGTGGATCATTGTGGCTCAGAAAATAACACATGCAATGGAACTCCAATATGTGTCAAACCATGGTCAGGAACCCTAGGAACATGTTGGAATTCAATTACCACATGCAATGGAGCACCATTTGAAAGAGGTTGCATCACCACACCCACTTGAGTGTGTGTGGCCATGTTGATCATTGTGGTTTGGAAAAGAACACATGTAATGGCACTCAAATATATGTCAATCCATGGTCAGGAACCCCAGGAACATGATGGAATTCAACTGCTACACGCAGTTGAGCCCTAGTTTTAAAGAGGTTGCATCACCACACCCACTTGAGTATGTGTTGCCATGTGGATCATTGTGGTTTGGAAAAGAACATATGCAATGTAACTCCAATATGTGCTAAACCATGGTCAGGCTGCCCACGAACATGTTGGTGTTTAACTTCCACATGCAATGGAGCACCAGTTTGAAAGAGGTTGCATCACCACACCCAATTTAGTGTGTGTGGTCATGTGGATCATTGCGTTTTGGAAAAGCACATATGCAATGGCACTCTAATATGTGTCAAACCATGGTTTGGAACCTTAGGAACATGTTGGAATTCAACTGCCAAATGCAATGGAGCACCAGTTTGAAAGCATCACCACACCCACTTGAGTGTGTATGGCCATGTGGATCATTGCGGTTGGGAAAAGAACACATGCAATGGCACTACAATATGTGTCAAACCATGGTCAGGAAGCCCAGGAACATGTTCGAATTGAACTACCACATGCAATGGAGCATTAGTTTGAAAAAGGTTGCATCACCACACCCACTTGAGTGTGTGTTTCCATGTATATCATTGTGGTTTGGAAAACAACCCATCCAATGGCACTCCAATATGTGTAAAACCATGGTCAAGAAGCCTAGGAAAATTATGGAATTCAACTACCACATGCAATGGAGCACTAATTCGAAAGAGGTTGCATGACCACACCTACTTGAGTTTGTGTGGCCATGTGGATTACTGTGGTTTGGAAAAGAACACATGCAATGACACTCCAATATGTTTCAAACCATGGTCAGGAACCCCAGGAACATGTTTTAATTCAACTGCCACATGCAACGGAGCACCAGTTTGAAAGATGCTACATCACCACACCCACTTGAGTGTGTGTGGCCATGTGGATCATTGTGGTTTGTAAAAGAACACCTGCAATGGCACTCCAATATGTGCCAAGCAATGGTCAGGGACCCCAGGAACATGTTGGAATTCAACTGCCACATGTAATGGAGCACTAGTTTAAAAGAGGTTGCATCACCACACCCACTTGAGTGTGTGTGGCCATGTGGATCAATGTGGTTTGGAAAATAACATATGCAATGTCACTCCAATAGGTGTAAACCCATGGTGAGGAAGCCCATGAACACGTTGGAGTTTAACTTCCACATGCAATGGAGCACCAGTTTGAAAGAGGTTGCTTCACCACACCCACTTGAGTTTGTGTGGCCATGTGGATCATTATGGTTTGGAAGATAACATATGCAATGTCACTCCAATATGTGCTAAACCATGGTGAGGATGCCTATGAACACGTTGCAGTTTAACTTCCACATGCAATGGAGCACCAGTTTGAAAGAGGTTGCATCACCACACCCACTTGAGTGTGTGTGGCCATGTGGATCATTGTGGATTGGAAAGGAACACATGCAATGGCACTCCAATATGTGTAAAACCATGGTCAGGAAGCCCAGGAAAATTATGGATATCAATTGCCACATGCAATGGAGCACCAGGTTGAAAGAGGTTGCATCACCACACCCACTTTAGTGTGTGTGGTCATGTGGATCATTGTGGTTTGGAAAAGCACACATGCAACGACACTCTAATATGTGTCAAACCATGGTTTGGAACCTCAGGAACTTGTTGGAATTCAACTGCCAAAGGCAATGGAGCACCAGTTTGAAAGCATCACCACACCCACTTGAGTGTGTGTGGCCATGTGGATCATTGCGGTTTGGAAAAGAACACATGCAATCGCACTACAATATGTGTCAAACCATGGTCAGGAAGCCTAGGAACATGATCGAATTGTACTACCACATGCAATGGAACACTAGTTTGAAAGAGGTTGCATCACCACACCCACTTGAGTGTTGTTGCCATGTGGATCATTGTGGTCTGGAAAAGAACCCATCCAATGTCACTCCAATATGTGTAAAACCATGGTCAAGAAGCCTAGGAAAATTATGGAATTCAACTACCACATGCAATGGAGCACTAGTTCGAAAGAGGTTGCATGTCCACACCCACTTGAGTTTGTGGCCATGTGGATTACTGTGGTTTGGAAAAGAACATATGAAATGACACTCTAATATGTGTCAAACCATGGTCGAGAACCCCAGGAACATGTTGTAATTCAACTGCCACATGCAACGGAGCACTAGTTTGAAAGAGGTTGCATCACCACACCCACTTGAGTGTGTGTGGCCATGTGGATCATTGTGGTTTGTAAAAGAACATGTGCAATGGCACTCGAATATGTGTCAAACCATGGTTAGGAACCCCAGGAACATGTTGGAATTCAACTACCACATGTAATTGAAAACCGGTTTGAAAGATGTTGCATCACGACACCCACTAAGTGTGTTTGTTGATGTATATTATAGTGGTTTGTAAAATAACACATGCAATGGAACTCCAATATGTGCCAAAGCATGGTTACAAACCCCTGGAACTTGTTCAAATTCAAATTCCACATGCAATGGAGCACCCGTTTGAAAGAGGTTGGATCACCACACCCATTTGAGTATGTGTGGCCATGTGGATCATTGTGGTTTGGAAAATAACACATGAAATGGCACTCCAATATGTGTCAAACCATCGTTAGGAACCCTAGGAACTTGTTGGAATTCAATTGGCACATGCAATGGAGAACTAGTTTGAAAGATGTTGCATCACAACACCCACTTGAGTGTGTGTGGCCATGTTGATCATTGTGGTTTGGAAAATATCACATGTAATGGCACTCAAATATATGTCAAACCATGGTCAGGAACCCTAGGAACATGTTGGAATTCAATTACCACATGCAATGGAGCACAATTTGAAAGAGGTTGCATCACCACACCCACTTGAGTGTGTGTGGCCATGTTGATCATTGTGGTTTGGAAAAGAACACATGTAATGGCACTCAAATATATGTCAATCCATGGTCAGGAACCCCAGGAACATGATGGAATTCAACTGCTACACGCAGTTGAGCCCTAGTTTTAAAGAGGTTGCATCACCACACCCACTTGAGTATGTGTTGCCATGTGGATCATTGTGGTTTGGAAAAGAACATATGCAATGTAACTCCAATATGTGCTAAACCATGGTCAGGCTGCCCACGAACATGTTGGTGTTTAACTTCCACATGCAATGGAGCACCAGTTTGAAAGAGGTTGCATCACCACACCCAATTTAGTGTGTGTGGTCATGTGGATCATTGTGTTTTGGAAAAGCACATATGCAATGGCACTCTAATATGTGTCAAACCATGGTTTGGAACCTTAGGAACATGTTGGAATTCAACTGCCAAATGCAATGGAGCACCAGTTTGAAAGCATCACCACACCCACTTGAGTGTGTATGGCCATGTGGATCATTGCGGTTGGGAAAAGAACACATGCAATGGCACTACAATATGTGTCAAACCATGGTCAGGAAGCCCAGGAACATGTTCGAATTGAACTACCACATGCAATGGAGCACTAGTTTGAAAAAGGTTGCATCACCACACCCACTTGAGTGTGTGTTTCCATGTATATCATTGTGGTTTGGAAAACAACCCATCCAATGGCACTCCAATATGTGTAAAACCATGGTCCAGAAGCCTAGGAAAATTATGGAATTCAACTACCACATGCAATGGAGCACTAATTCGAAAGAGGTTGCATGACCACACCTACTTGAGTTTGTGTGGCCATGTGGATTACTGTGGTTTGGAAAAGAACACATGCAATGACACTCCAAAATGTGTCAAACAATGGTAAGGAACCCCAGGAACATGTTGTAATTCAACTACCACATGCAACAGAGCACTAGTTGGAAAGAGGTTGCATCACCACACCCACTTGAGTGTGTGTGGCCATGTGGATCATTGTGGTTTGTAAAAGAACACGTGCAATGGCACTCCTATATGTGTCAAATCATGGTTAGGAACCCCAGGAACATGTTGGAATTCAACTACCACATGTAATTGAAAACCGGTTTGAAAGAGGTTGCATCACGACACACACTAAGTGTGTGTGTCGATGTGTATCATAGTGGTTTGGAAACGAATACATCCAATGGAACTCCAATATGTGCCAAAGCATGGTTACGAACCCCTGGAACATGTTTGAATTCAAATGCCACATGCAATAGAGCACCCGTTTGAAAGAGGTTGGATCACAACACCCATTTGAGTGTGTGTGGCAATGTGGATAATTCTGGTTTGGAAAAGAAGACATGCAATGGCACTCCAATATGTGTCAAACCATGGTCAGGAACCCTAGGAACATTTTGGAATTCAATTGCCGCATGCAATGGAGCACCAGTTTGTAAGCGGTTGCATCACAACACCCACTTGAGTATGTGTGGCCATGTTGATCATTGTGGTTTGGAAAAGATCCCATGCAATGGCACTCCAATATGTGTCAAACCAATGTTAGGAACCCCATGAACATGTTGGAATTCAACTGCCACATGCAATGGACCACCTGTTTGAAAGAGGTTGCATCACCGCACCCACATGAGTGTATGTGGCCATGTGGATCATTGTGGTATGGAAAAGAACACATGCAATGGCACTCCGATATGTGTCAAACCATGGTCAAGAACCCCAAGAACATGATGGAATTCAACTGCTACATGCAATTGAGCCCTAGTTTAAAAGAGGTTGCATCACCACACCCAGTTAAGTGTGTGTGGCCATGTGGAGCATTGTGGTTTGGAAAATAACACATGCAATGGAACTCCAACATGTACCAACCCTTGTGTAGGAACACCAGGAACATGTTGGAATTCAACTGCCACATGCAATGGAGCACCAGTTTGAAAGTGGTTGCATCACCACACCCACTTAAGTGTGTGTGGCCATGTGGATCATTGTGGTTTGGAAAAGCACACATGCAATGGCACTCCAATATGTGTCAAACCATTGTCAGGAACCCTAGGAACATGTTGGAATTCAACTGCCAAAGGGAATGGAGCACCAGTTTGAAAGCATCACCACACCCACTTGAGTGGTTGTGGCCATGTGGATCATTGCGGTTTGGAATAGAACAAATGCAATGGCACTCCAATATGTGCCAAAATCTGGCCAGGAAGCCCAGGAACATGTTCGAATTGAACTACCACATGCAATGGAGCACTAGTTTTAAAGAGGTTGCATCACCACACCCACTTGAGTGTGTGTTTCCATGTGGAACATTGTGGTTTGGAAAACAACCCATCCAATGGCACTCCAATATGTGTAAAACCGTGGTCAAGAAGCCTATTGGAGTTTAAGTTCCACATGTAATGGAGCACCAGTTTGAAAGAGGTTGCATCACCACACCCACTTGAGTGTGTGTGGCCATGTGGATTATTGTGGTTTGGAAAAGAACACATGCAATTGAGAACCAGGAACACATGGTCAGGAACCCTAGGAACATGTTGGAATTCAACTACCACATGCAATTGAGAACCAGTTTGAAAGAGTTTGCATCACGATACCCACTAAGTATGTGTGTCCATGTGTATCATAGTGGTTTGGAAAAGATAACATGCAATGGAACTCCAATATGTGCCAAAGCATGCTTAGGAACAACATGAACATGTTGGAATTCAATTGCCACATGCAACGGAGCACCATTTTGAAAGAGGTTGCATCACCACACCCACTTGAGTGTGTGTGGACTTGTGGACGGTTGTGGTTTGGAAAAGAACACATGCAATGTCAGTCCAATATGTGCCAAACCATGGTTAGGAACAACATGAACATGTTGGAATTCAACTACCACATGCAATGAAGCACCAGTTTGAAAAAGGTTGCATCACCACACACACTTGAGTGTGTGTGGCCATGTGGATCATTGTGGTTTGGAAAAGAACACATGCAATGGCAGTCCAATATGTGTCAAACCATGGTCAGGAAGCCTAGGAATATGTTGGAAATCAACTGCCACATGCAATGGAGTACCATCTTGAAAGAGGTTGCATCACCACACCCACTTGAGTGTATGTGGACATGTGGATCATTGTGGTTTGGAAAAGAACATATGCAATGTCACTCCAATATGTGCTAAACCATGGTGAGGATGCCCATGAACATGTTGGAGTTTAACTTCCACATCCAATGGAGCACCAGTTTGAAAGAGGTTGCATCACCACACCCACTTTAGTGTGTGTGGTCATGTGGATCATTCTGGTTTGAAAAAGCACACATGCAACGGCACTCCAATATGTGTGAAACCATGGTTTGGAACCCCATGAATATGTTGGAATTCAACTACCAAAGGCAATGGAGCACTAGTTTGAAAGAATCTCCACACCCACTTGAGTGTGTGTGGCCATGTGGATTATTGCGGTTTGGAAAAGAACACATGCAATGGCACTCCAATATGTGTCAAACCTTGGTCTGGAAGCCCAGGAACATGTTCGAATTGAACTACCACATGCAATGGAGCACTAGTTTGAAAGAGGTTGCATCACCACACCCACTTGAGTGTGTGTTGCTATGTGGATCATTGTGGTTTGGAAAAGAACACATGCAATGGCATTCCAGCATGTGTAAAACCATGGTTAGGAAGCCTAGGAAAATTATGGAATTCAACTATCACATGCAATGGAGCACTAATTCGAAAGAGGTTGCATGACCACACCCAATTGTGTGTGTGTGGCCATGTGGATCATTGTGGTTTGGAAAAGAACACATGCAATGACACTCCAATATGTTTTAAACCATGGTCAGGAACCCCAGGAACATGTTGGAATTCAACTGCCACATGCTATGGAGCACCGGTTTGAATATGGTTGCATGACCACACGCACTTGAGTGTGTGTGGACATGTGGATCATTGTAGTTTGTAAAAGAAGACATGCAATGGCACTCCAATATGTGTTAAACCATGGTCAGGAAGCCTAGGAACATGTTGGAATTCAACTACCACATGTTATTGAGAACCGTTTTGAAAGATCTTGCATCACGACACACACTAAGTGTTTGTGTCAATGTGTATCATATTGGTTTGGAAAAGAACTCATGCAATGGAACTCCAATATGTGCCAAAGGATGGTTAGGAACCCAGGAACATGCCGAAATTCAAATGCCACATGCAATGGAGCACCCGTTTGAAAGAGGATGGGTCACCACACCCATTTGAGTGTGTGTCCATGTGGATCATTGTGGTTTGGAAAAGAACACATTAAATGGCACTCCAATATGTGCCAAACCATGGTTAGGAACCCAGGAACATGTTGGAATTGAATTGCCACATGCAATAGAGCACCAGTTTGAAAGAGGTTGCATCACCACACCCAGTTGAATGTGTGTGGCCATGTGGATCATTGTGGTTTGGAAAAGAACACATGCAATGGAACTCCAACATCTGCCAAATCCTGTTTAGGAACCCTAGGAACATATTGGAATTCAACTACCACATGCAATGGAGCACCAGTTTGAAAGTGGTTGCATCACTTGAGTGTGTTTGGCCATGTGGATCATTGTGGTTTGGAAAACAACATATGCAATGGTACTCCAATATGTGTCAAACCATGGTCAGGAACCCTAGGAACATGTTGGAATTCAATTGCGACATGTAATGGAGCACCAGTTTGAAAGAGGTTGCATCACTACACACACTTGAGACTGTTGCCATGTGGATCATTGTCGTTTCACGAAGAACACATGCAATGGCACTCCAATATGTGTGAAACCATGGTCAGGAACCCCATGAACATGTTGGAATTCAACTGCCACATGCAATGGAACACCGGTTTGAAAGAGGTTGCATCACCACACCCACTTAAGTGTGTGTGTCCATGTGGATCATTGTGGTTTGGAAAATAACACATGCAATGGCACTCCAATATGTGTCAGCCCATGGTCAGGAACCCTAGGAACATGTTGGAATTCAACTGCCACATGCAATGGAGCACTAGTTTGAAAGAGGTTGCATCACCACACCCACTTAAGTGTGTGTGTCCACGTGGATAATTGTGGTTTGGAAAAGACCACATGCAATGGTACTCCAATATGTGTAAAACCATGGTTATGAACCCCATGAACATGTTGGAATTCAACTACCACATGCAATGGAGCACCAGTTTGAAAGAGGTCGCATCACCACACCCACTTGAGTGTGTGTGGCCATGTGGATCATTGCTGTTTCAAAAAGAACTCATGCAATGGCACTCCAATAAATGTCAAAACATGGTCAGGAAGCCCAGGAACATGTTGGAATTCAACTGCCACATGTAATAGAGCACGAGTTTGAAAGAGGTTGCATCACCACACCCACTTGAGACTCTATGGCCATGTGGATCATTGTGGTTTGAAAAAGAACACATGCAATGGCACTCCAATATGTGTAAAACCATGGTCAGGAAGCATATGAAGATTATGGAATTCAACTTCCACATGCAATGGAGCACTAGTTTGAAATAGGTTGCATCACCACACGCACTTGAGTGTGTGTGGCCATGTGCATCATTGTGGTTTGGAAAAAAACATGCAATGACACTCCAATATGTGTCAAACCATGGTCAGGAACCCAAAAACATGTTAGAATTCAACTGCCACATGCAATGGAGCACCAGATTAAAAGAGGTTACATCACCACACCCACTTGAGTGTGTGTGTGGCCATGTGGACATTGTAGCATCCCAATTGTCTAACAATTGCAATGCTACTTGCCTACTCTATATATTGCTACTTCCTACATGCCATTAATTGCATCATCATTATTTCATGCTCATGTCACCATGCCACATTGCATTTGAGCATCATATAAAACCCCTTTTCATTTGGTTCTTCTCTCATATGCTTTTGTTTTATTAATTGTATCTGCCTCTTGCTGTATTGTGTATAATGCCCAAGTTGAGTTGGGGGCATCTCTTTCTACTTCATTCCACCTACTAACTTGTCCATATCAACTTCCATGTGATCACATCCTCATTCTACGATACATGTATGTTGGCATATTCACCTGCTTTTGGATTTAAATATAGCCCATATGGATATAGTTGTATGGATCCTACTATTCACATACAAACGGTCTTTGTTTTGATCCAACCAAATTAAAAATGTCGTGTGAGCTTGGCCTTTCTCAGACCCTTGATTATTGCAATCATTTGTGTTGGCAACCTCTTTTAGCTCACATACATGTGGCATATTTTGTTTTCACAAAATATGCACACATGCATGGGACATGCAATAACAATTTCCATCTATAGTACATGCAATATAAACATCTGCATGTACATGTCTTCTTCCTTATACATATTCAAGTGGGTTCTATTCACTAGTGGATTTTTGCTCACTCTCCAATGCTCTTCTTGCAAGTTTAGCACCACCACATCCTTTTAGTCTACATGGGATCATACCCTTGTTCTTTTTAATACATGCAATAATAACTCTTTTCATCTGTTCACATGAAATATCATTCCCCATGTGACATGTTCTCTCTATTTAAAATTCCTTTTGGATTTTAGTTTTGGTTGATTTTGTTCCATGATCTCAAAATATTTTTGGTAGCTATGTATACTAGGGAAAAACTAAACGTGAGAGTAGGACTGCTTCCATTTTTCTTCTTACCCACCCACCCAACCTTTTCTGGTAAGGAAGTGTAACGTTTACTTCTTCTAAAAATTCAAACTAGGATTCACGTGTTCTGGGTTTTCTGTAGTACCATAGGATGTGTGTGTAATTCTTTGTCTATCTATTGCATCCAACCTTGTTGTCGCAATCTACCTTTGGTTATCAACTATTGGTACATTCCATACCGATAGGCTTATTGTAAATCGACGTGATCTATCCAACTCTTTGTTAACCGACATAATCTTGTTCAGGGTGTTCTTCCTTCCTGCATGTGTTCACAGAATGTGGAGTTTCTAATCTCTATCCGTTAAGTGGTTTTACGCATCTAGTTGGTATTTTAATGCCGAAAAATGCGGAATTTTTTCTTTGATACATCTGTGTTTCCACACTTCTTTTCCGTCATGTGTGATACATATTTCACCTTGTTTTGCCAGCATGTATACTCGATCCTATGCCACCGACACATAATTTGAAGTTTTTACTTCATCTGGAAATTCCTTTGGGCTAAATGCATAGCTTGCGTCGCTCTGATGCTTGTCATTGTAATTTGGTTCTCGATATAGCTATATGACGCTTATCATGAGTGGAATATGGTCAATTATATCAATCTAATCCTCCAAATGATGGCGGTTATCTCTTGTGGTTTTGAGTTATACCGTGATAATATCTATATCATATTCAAGTATCTTTGGCAATCCGAAGGTTTTGGAAGGCACTATGATGTATTATTATCCCTTGTCGTGCTTCATATCTTGTTTGCACTTCATATCTACAAGGTTCTCTTTGATAAAGGAGAATCTACTTTTATCTTTGAGAGTTTTGCTTAATGTATGAGTTAGAAGAGCTCCTTATCTTTTTCAACTGGTGATCCGATCAACAAGGTGAACAAGTCAATTCTCTTTTCTTATCCTAAGGGCCAGATAATCTATTCTCCCAATGCATCTCGTTCAGCACAAACCTTGCTCTTAATGTTGATCTTTCGAAGAGCGTTAAGCTTAGAAAGTGCTTCGAGCATTCGTTTGTTCCTTCCACCTCTTGAACATGGTATTCTTGGAATATCTGAATAATTCATGTTGGTATATCCTGACGATATTCTTATCTATTCTATATCAATGGAAGAACATGAAGAACATCTTCTTATCATCCTCTCAAGCTTCAAGAACACCGCATCTGTGCAAAGTTCTCAAAGTGTGAATTCCGACATTTTGAAGTCACCTATCTCGGCAACGTCCTTCTGCTAAGACATCGCTACAATTCTAGAATCATCAATTCAATTGCTAATTTCACCCTCCACCTTAACCAAATCTAGAGCTTTTCCTTGTTTGGCAAGATATCGTTGTCGATCCGATGAAGTTTTCCTCAAGGCTGTTATATATCTCTTAGTTATTCTCAAGAAGGATAAGAAGTTCTTTTGGTCTTCCGCTCGTGAAGAAATCTTTTTGAAACCCTCTTGCTTTATCTTCTATCCTCAATCCGTCAGATGCTATGAAGAATTTTAGATTTTTCATAATTCTTATATTAAAGTTTTGGGATGATATCCTTGTTCAATTTTTGAATACTTCATCCGTGTCTATGAACTTAATTCCTATCTTTCTGATGGCTTGGGACTTCCGACATGATGAGAATAACATCATCTTTATCGGTGTGGATCTGAAGAAACGTTTGCATCAAATCTATGTTTTACATAGCTTCACGGGTTCTTCTTATCAAGATCTTTAGTCTGTTTTGGGAGTTGGGTTGCATAGTTTTCCTATTCATGTACGGAGTAATGCTTTGAGTGTGGTATGGAGTCATGACCATACCACTACTCTTATCATTCGCTCTTATACATTGAATTGGTCAATTAATGCAAGTTCACTCATTCCATAGAAGTCAGAAGTGGCCTTTATCCCTCGAGACTTTTACTTCCATCCTTGTTTTTCTAAAGTATTCTCTCAGGAACGTAATCAATAATCTCTTGTTGGTGATCTCCCATATTTCAAGATAGCACAAATCTTCAATGATCTAGTGGAAGCAAATGCAAAATCTTCTCCATCCTCTTCATTCTACCGGTGCTCGACGTCGTCAAACAAGATGGATGGAAGATATCTCTGACTTCAATTTCTCAAATTCTTTTCTTTTGGTAAAAGCCAATTATGGTTGATGCCATCTATCAAAAAATCTATTTCAATAACCTCATGGTTAAGGAAAGCAATAAGCATCTCAGCAATAACGTCCAAAGATTCAGCATTCAGCTTCTTCTTACGATTCCACCATAAATAGCATCACCTCCTTCTCTTGAAGATATATCCGTGCACCTCAATTGTGTGATCCTTTGGTCCTTCGCAGCACAAGAAGAATCTAATCCAAGAATTCCTTATTCTAATCTTCTTCTACTGTTATCAAGAACTTTGTTGTTTGAAGGCAATATTGTTTTCCAAACTTCATTTCTTAAAACCTAAGGGAAGAAACAATGCTATTTTCATAGTGGTTGATAACTTCTCTAAGTCGCTCTTTTCTTCTGGCGAGAGCAAGAAATCATCCTCACTTGCATCTTTGATCTTGAACCCTAACGATGTGTCTTTTCTTTCTCCGTGTTACACCATCTTTCATAATTCTTTAAGAACTCGTTCTATTATTTTATCATGTTTCTCGAGAGCACTGGAGCTATGTTCATTGGATCTTTCTCATCTCGCAATTGTCGTGGAAATTTCCATATCAGTCGCTGCCATAGGCAGCGATTGATGCCATCTGTGGTGCAAGATGGGGGCGGATGCACATGGATTTACCCAGGTTTGCCGAACCGGAGGGTAAATACCTACTCCTGCTAGATTAGATTGATGGAGAGCGAGTTACAGGGGTGGCGAGCTCGGCGTCTAAGCGGCGAGTTGCTTGAAGGGGTGTATGATGGAACGTAAATCCTTAGACTACCCTAGGGAGGTTTATATATGAGGCACCTCGCTAGGGTTTACAATTTACAACCGAACAAGATATGGATTCAGAGATTTCGACCTAATCCGACTGGGCTTCAAGTACGCTTCTGGGCCTCCAGTCTCCATTCGCCAGGCCGTCTCCTTAGTCGCATTCCAATCACCGTCATGTAGGCCCACTCGCTAGGCCTTTGGCCCGATCGGAACGTCCTGCTGGGCATACCCCATTTGGCGTATCCCCGTCAACAACAATTCTCTAGTTTCTTCGAATCCTTTCTTTTCAAGAAGCAAAATGCAAGACTCGCAACAAGTCTAGCAAGTTTTGCAAGTTGTAGTGGTCGCACCATTCCGTTGAGAAATCAATTTGGGAACATGAGGATCACCTTCACCCGCCTCTCTTGTATCTTCTTGTTTTTCCTAGGAATCTCGGGGCAAGATTCTTGATTTCTGGGGGAGAGTTGTAGCATCCCAATTGTCTAACAATTGCAATGCTACTTGCCTAGTCTATATATTGCTACTTCCTACATACCATTAATTGCATCATCATTATATCATGCTCATGTCACCCTGCCACATTGCATTTGAGCATCATATAAAATCCCTTTTCATTTGGTTCTTCTCTCATATGATTTTGTTTTATTAATTGTATCTGCCTCTTGTTTTCTTGTGTATAACGCCGAAGTTGAGTTGGGGGCATCTCTTTCTATTTCATTCCACCTACTAAATTGTCCATATCAACTTCCATGTGATCACATCCTCATTCTACGATACATGTATGTGGGCATATTCACCTGCTTTTGGATTTAAATCTAGCCCATATATACAGTTGTATGGATCCTACTATTCACATACAAACGGTCTTTGGTTTGATCAAACCAAATTCAAAATGTTGTGTGAGCTTGGCCTTTCTCAAACCCTTGATTATTACAATAATTTCTTTTGGCAACCTCTTTTAGCTCACATACATGTGACATATTTTGTTTTCACAAAATATGCACACATGCATGGGACATGCAATAACAAGTTCCATCTCTAGTACATGCAATATAAACATCTGCATGTGCATGTCTTCTTCCTTATTCATAATCAACTGGGTTCTATTTACTAGTGGATTTTTGCTCACTCTCTAATGCTCTTCTTGCTAGTCTAGCACCACCACATCCTTTTGCTCTACATGGGATAATACCCTTGTTCTTTTTAATACATGCAATAATAACTCTATCATCTAGTCACATGAAATATCATGCCCCATGTGACATGTTCTCTCTATTTAAAATTCCTTTGGATTTTAGTTTTGGTTGGTTTTGTTCCATGATCTCAAAATATCTATGCTAACCATCTATACTCTTTTCTTGCTTTGTTCTCCCCTTCGTTTGATCATGCATGTTGGTGTTTGAAGCAAGCTTTGAAAATAAATCAAACAAATCAAATACAAATCAAACCTAAGTATTTAAACTAAGCTACCCTTTAAACCCAAGCTACCCGAGTCCCTCTCCCTTGTTTGGTTAGACCAAACCAAGATCATCTCAACCTTAACCTTGACCACCTTGGCTAGCTAAGCATCTACCCGTTTGAGCATGGCAAACTTGGCCACCGGAAGTCCACGTCAACCCTCCTCCTCTCTTGCTGTCCAAGACACCATCACCCCACCACCAAAACACCAGCGTCCCCTCCTCCTGGTCCCTCCTTGTGCTTCTTTCGGCTGAGATCAAGAGAGAGAGAGGAAGAGAATAGCTACCCGACGCCATCCACCTCTCCCCATCTTTTCGCAAAGCTAAAACTCCATGTGCCTTCTTATCTCCAACCCCAAACTACCCAGACCTCCAGATCGCATATGGGCAGCAACCAGTTCCTCTCCCTCCTTCTTCCTTCCCCAAGAACACCATGGCCCTGGTCATGCTCTTCCTCCTCAAACCATATTTTCGGCCAAGACGAGAAGTAGAAGGTTGGAAATGCTCTAGAAAGTTTCCAAGGCATCCAGGATGTTCATATACTTCCTATACACCACCTTGTATCCGAGATTGCCGCTGCAGCTTGCCGGAGAAGTCGCAGTTCACCGGAGTCCGAAAGTACGAGGAGCATCTGGAGCTTCAGCCACGACCACTATCGCCTTTACCCCGCCTCGCTCGGCTTGCGCAGGAGTACAAGGTGAGAACCCTCCACCTCCTAGACATGTCCATGTATCTTCTGGTGGCTTGTCGCCGTAGATCTATTCGTCGAGTAGCCGCCGTGCGTCGCCGCCGCGCACCGGCAACATGCGGAAACCCTCGCCGCCGGCCTCCCCGCAAGCTTGCTTGAGCCCGTGGAGCATCGCCACACCCTCTGCCGCCTCCTAGTTACAGCAGCCCGCCGCCGTTCTCACCGCATCGCCATGCCTCGCTGCCGTGCTCGCCGCCGTCGCAGTTCAGTCGCACGTGCAGCACCAGCTCGCCGCGGATCAGTCTGTAGGCCAGCAGCAGCCGCAGCAACCACCTCTAGCCCTCTGTTCACCGAGAATTCCCGAGAGCTACGGACCTCCTCCAGCAATACACCCTGAACCAAAATTGTAGACCGTAATCCCCTCTCAAACTTTCATGTTTGTTTCTTCATCAAATTTGCGTCGTTTCCACCGCCATCGTCCTCGAAACTTCAGGAGAACTCTATGTTTTCCTCTCGATAAATACAGTTTTCCTACACCTGTTCGGTCTCTGTTCCCGTCATGTTTTCGGAGCACACAGGCCTCCTTTCGAGAAACTTTGAACACGAAGGTTTTAGATCTAAGATAGATCTCCAACTTTTGTTTTTACGACTTTGTCAAATTCATCTTCGTTTCTTCTCGAGCTTCCACGCAATACGGCCTCAGATAACAGTTTCTGCGAGTAAAAAATTCAGATTCGACCTCAGTCTTCCGCCAGTCTTGTTGGTTTTGTAAAAAAGACCCTAAGCTTCTAACACATCAACCCTCAGTCCCCCCACCGCGCCACTTGTCACACCCTCTGCCCCGCCTAGTCAAACACCTAAGTCAGCTACGCGGCCTCACCTGTCATGGACTCTGGCTAGGGTCCGACCGGTATAAAAAGTATTTTCTAAACCAAATAAAAATTCAAAAAATGAGTATAACTAAATAAATTCATATCTTTTTATATATTTTGAATTTGACAAAATTTCCAAAATAAAAATTGATTCAAGTTTAAAAATGAATTCAAAGTTAAATTCAAAATTGACCAGAGTCAACCCTAACTAGTCAAACCTGTGACATTTGACCCCTTTTGAATTACTTGCATTTAATATTTGTTTTAAATTCATAAATTCAAATTTTGCATATGATATATGTTTTCTGATAAAAATGTTAGGAATTCAAATATGCTATCCAAAATAATTTTGAGCAATTTGAATTTCAATATTATTTAAATGCCAATAAATGTCTTTTTCTTAATAAATTTATAACTTTAATTCCGTAATTCCTAATTCGACAAATAATATTTCTAAATCGATCAGCGTGACGAGCCTGTTCTGACTGTGCATTCGATGATATGAATTAAAGCATGCATCATATAAATACTTTAAAACCTAAATGGTTTATGCAAGTAAAACTTGACTAAATAATTAATAAAATGCTTATTTCTTATACCTACACCTCACCCATGCCATGCTATATTATACCATGCAATTTGTGCATCTCCATCATGGCATACCTTGTTTTGCTTGTCGCATATATTTATATGGTTGCACACTTTATTTATTATGGCTCTTGTGTGCTCGGTTTTTATCTAGATAGACACTGAGCAAGGAGAATATCAGGAGCCTCAAGGGTATTACCCAGATCCTTCTTATTCCACAACTGAACTGCCAGGAAAACAATTCCCCATGCTTGCATACATATAGTACCTATACTTGTATCTTACTCTTGCATCATTGAGTCGCGATTGCATTAAATTGAATCCCAAGTACTGCATAACCTCTACTTTTTAAACCCCACCGAAGCTTGTATCTCAGTCCTATTACTACATGAGTTGTTTGAGCCATGCGAGTCATAGAATTGCATGTGTAGGGTATGTGCGAGTCCTTGGATAATGAGGTACCTAAACAACTTAATATGACTATAGAAGTAATGAAAGAGGCATCAATGATCATTATATGCCATTTGGTTCTTTAAGCTCACTTGTGTCCTGTAGGACCCCAGTACTTGATTCTAGTTCCTTGACTATCGCACTATCCACATGTGGGACCATGAATCCCCTTCGCCTGAGCTTGATTCACACTTTATTTCTTGGGGCCACAAACTAGTTTGGAGCTTTACTATCATGTACTTATGTCATGCTTTACTTCTTTATTTATGATTGTGCGTGGAGCACCTGTACTGTTTAAGAATACGGAATGTTATACGATTTCGACAAGCCCAGTCACACATTTGGGTTCCTAGTCATTTACAGCCATTGTCGCAAACCCTGGGTCTGTCTCGGAGTCGGCCAACTTCGTTGCGGGTAGCTTATTGGGGTGACCCCTTGAAATGATTTATGAATCTTGTGAATGATTTGTCGTGAGGCCTCGTTGTGTTTTATTTGGTTCTTCCCAAGGTCGATCGTGAGTGTGTTGCTATTTGTGCACCCCTGCAGGGTAAATCTTTCTGAAAGTTGTGTCCGCGGTTATGGATGACTTGGAGCACAGTTTCTCGATCATAGAGAATAATAACTAAAGTACCGCCTTGAATTTGACTAAGACATGGCTAGTAAATAGTGCAACGCTCATGGGATGGTTGATAAAATTACCAACGGATGGGATGTCCTTCCACCTTCTCGTCGGTAAGCGGGAAGGAGAGCGTGCGAGGTTATTTATTTTTCTTATATAACTGTTGTTATCAATTAACGGGTGTTCGTACATTTCTAGTTCGGTAGATGTGTAGCGTGTCTCTATAGAACTTGGTAGATATTAACTTTCGCTACAATTGCGTCACCCCAGGTTGTTCCCTTTAGATGCGTTAAGACTTGCTGAGTACCCCTAGGGTCTCACACGATAAAAATTTGGTTCAGATGGACAGATATACTCCCAGGAACGCTACTGGGTCAAAGAGACCGATATTAGTGGCAACGATTATGAGGTGTAGAGATTCCGGGGATGGAGATCCATGAGATCTGTGGGCAGGATGTGCTTAGTTCTGTGGCATCTTATGCCAATTTGCTTCTTATCTGTACTCGGATCTTGTATTCTGCTTCCGCTTGATATTCTATTGCGTCATGTATAAGGAGATATCCTAAACTTATATATCTATCTAGGATATTTGGATCTTGCCGTATGGCATTGAATATTTCTGTTTCTATTGTTTTCTAGATGGTATATCTTTGATGTCTATTATAAGTCGTAGACATACATACTCATTTGTGTATGTCGTGGTCACGTTACCTGACGCTTATGTCGCTCGCTCTTGTCTCGATGGTCTTGGAAGTGGATAAGGTGGTCGGCCGGTACCGAGCCCTGCTCCGCTTCGATGGGCCTACACGTGGGTGGCCTTAGGCCTCCGCGGTAGAATCCCTTATCCAATTTTGGGTTTATCCAGGTTCGTGCTTAGAGCGTCATGTCCGAGGTATTACAATCATTGTGGTTTGGAAAAGAACACATGCAATGGCACTCCAATATGTGTCAAACCATGGTCAGGAACCCCATGAACATGTTGGAATTCAACTGCCACTTGAAATTGAGCAGCAGTTTGAAAGAGGTTGCATCACCACACCCACTAAGTGTGTGTCCATATGGATCATTCTGGTTTGGAAAAGAACACATGCACTAGAACTCCAATATGTGCCAAACCATGGTTAGGAACCCCAGGAACATGTTGGAATTCAACTGCCACATGCAATGGAGCACGAGTTTGAAAGAGGTTGCATCACCACACCCACTTGAGTGTGTGTGTGGCCATGTGGATAATTGTGGTTTGGCAAAGAACACATGCAATGGCACTCCAATATGTGCCAAACCATTGTCAGGATGTCTAGGAACATGTTGGAATTCAGCTGCCACATGCAATTGAGCACCAGTTTGAAAGAGGTTGCATCACCACACCCACTTTAGTGTGTGTCGCCATGTGGATCATTGTGGTTCGGAGAAGAACACATGCAATGGCACTCCAATATGTGTCAAACCATGGTCAGGAACCTAGGAACATGTTGGAATTCAACTGCCAAATGCAATGGAGCACCAGTTTGAAAGAGGTTGCATCACCACACCCACTTGAGTGAGTGTGGCCATGTGGATAATTGTGGTTTGGAAAATAACACATGCAATGGCACTCCAATATGTGTCAAGCCATGGTCTAGAACCCAAGGAACATGTTTGAATTCAACAGCCACATGCAACGGAGCACCAGTTTGAAAGAGGTTGCATCACCACAACCACTTGAGTGTGTGCGACCATGTGGATCATTGTGGTTTGAAAAGTAGCGCATGCAATGGCACTCCAATATGTGTCAAACCATGGTCAAGAACTCTATGAAGATGTTGGAATTCAACTGCCACATGCAATGGAGCACCAGTTTGAAAGAGGTTGCATCAGCACACCCACTTGAGTTTGTGTGGCCATATGGATCATTGTGGTTTGGAAAAGAACACATGGAATGGAACTTCGATATGTGTCAAACCATGGGAAGGATGCCCAAGAACATGTTGGTATTCAACTGCCACATGCAATGGAGCACCAGTTTGAAAGAGGTTGCATCACCACACGCACTTTAGTGGGTGTGGCCATGTGGATCATTGTGGTTTGGAAAAGAACACATGCAATTGCACTCCAATATGTATCAAACCATGGTTAGGGACCCCATGAACATGTTGGAATTCAACTGCCACATGCAATGGCGCACGAGGTTGAAATAGGTTGCATCACCACACCCACTTGAGTATTTGGCCATGTGGATCATTGCGGTTTGGAAAAGAACACATGCAATGGCACTCCGAGATGTTGCAAACCATGGTTAGGAAGCCCAGGAACATGTTGGAATTCAACTTCCACATGAAATGGAGCGCTAGTTTGAAAGAGGTTGCATCACCACACCCACTTGAGTGTGTGTGTGTGTCCATTTGTATCATTGTGGTTTGTAAAAGACCACATGCAATGGCACTCCAATATGTGTAAACCATGGTCAGAAAGCCCAGGATCATTATGGAATTCAACTACCACATGCAATGGAGCATTAGTTTGAAAGAGGTTGCATCACCACACCCACTTGAGTGTGTGTGGCCATGTGGATAATTGTGGTTTGTGAAAGGACACATGCAATGGCACTCTAATATGTGTCAGACCATGGTCAGGAACCCTAGGAACATGTTGGAATTCAACTTCCACATGGAATGGAGCACCAGTTTGAAAGAGGTTGCATCACCACACCCACTTTAGTGTGTGTGGCCATGTGGATCATTGTGGTTTGGAAAACAACACATGCAATTACACTCCAATATGTGTCAACCCATGGTTAGGGACCCCATGAACATGTTTGAATTCAACTGCCACATGCTATGGAGCACCGGGTTGAAATATGTTGCATCACCACACCCACTTGAGTGTGTTTTGCCATGTGTATCATTGCGGTTTGGAAAAGAACACATGAAATGGCACTCCAAGATGTTCAAACCATGATTAGAAAGCCGAGGAACATGTTGGAATTCAACTTCCACATGCAATGTAGCGCTAGTTTGAAAGAGGTTGCATCACCGTACCCACTTGAGTGTGTGTGTGGCCATGTGGATCATTGTGGTTTGTAAAAGAACACATGCAATGGCACTCCAGTATGTGTAAAACCATGGTCAGAAAGCCCAGGATCATTATGGAATTCAACTACCACATGCAATGGAGCACTAGTTTGAAAGAGGTTGCATCACCACACCCACTTGAGTGTGTGTGGCCATGTGGATAATTGTGGTTGTGAAAGGAACACATGCAATGGCACTCTAATATGTGTTAAACCATGGTCAAGAACCCTAGGAACATGTTGGAATTCACCTGCCACATGCAATGGAGCACCAGTTTGAAAGAGGTTGCATCACCACACCCACTAAGTGTGTGTGTCCATGTGGATCATTGTGGCTTGGAAAAGAACACATGAATGGAACTCCAATATATGCCAAACCATCATTAGGAACCCCAGGAAAATGTTGGAATTCAACTACCACATGCAGTGGAGCACCAGTTTGAAAGAGGTTGCATCACCACACTGATGCCTCCCATTTTTGCCATCATCCACGTTGTTTAAACATTGTTTTTGGTCACGCAATTGCCAAATAAAGTCTCAACTTTTGCCACTAACGACTAATAATTGCAAAGATATGCAAATCCCTTGTTTGATTTATGTTGTGCAGGAAATCACTGCTTTTAAAGGAAAATATGGAGTCATAATGAAGGATTTTGAGGAAGTACACACGACGAAGTAATTGGACAGGCATTCCAAGGCGCCTGAAGTCTTAACGACCACTGGTACGGGCGCGGTTTGCCCGTACCACCCACCCGTAGCATGTGGCGACGGCTTCGTCCCGTCAAACCCTACAACTATCATGAAGACGCCTATATATTTCGAGGCTCCAGCCGCCGGCTAGAGGGCCACCATTCTCAGATTGCATCACAACACCACCAAAGGAGATCCACACCATTGTACATCCATTGTTCATCTCTTCCACCATCCATCCACTAGCCATAGCCATTGCTTTGTACTTTAGATCTCCTTGTGATTTGGCGACCATTGTAAGAATATTTGATTTAAGTCTAAGTATTTGCCTGATGTTTTCTATCTCCAATCTATTTGTTATGAGTGATTAGTCCTCACGGGCTGCGGGTTGGGGATAAACCTCGCAGCAACTATGTGCATCTAGATTATGCAAGAATTGTATTTTGTTTGAATTCGTGATTTGTATCTTTTGTTTCTTCGTCTCTTGTCTCGATCTGTGGACTTGTAGGTACCCAAGATACCATAGATTGATAAAGGCTTGAGGTGACATACTTGGCTAGCGGCGATCTCATAGGAACCTTAGTGATAGAAAGGGTCGTACGGTCTTTGCTTAGCTCCCCATTCGGGATCAACAACAACATCACCACTTAAAGCTTTGATCTATGTTTACACTTAATAATCGGTTGTAACCCGTGGCTTCGGTGTACTCTCGGTTGGATTAAAAATTCATTGCTATGCCCACTACATCACGGGTGCTCTAGAATATTAGGTTGTGTTGCCTAGAAGAGATTATCTCAATACAAACATTATACACGACTATGCTTATTATTATCTTTCATACCATTTGATGTATATCTGCAGGTGGATCTTCAACCCTTGCCTATCTCCATCCATTGGTTCAAACCCATTACAGAGTAAACTAGATTAGTCCGGTCAACCAAGATAAAAGAAACAAACAAAGCCGTGTAGACGTGTCCTTTTTTATTACCTTTTAGCTACGCTTTCTAAGGTTCGATTAAACCTAGGTCTTGAAGGGAAAAAGCTATTATACTACATACGTGAATCCAGATCGAAGGTATCACACACCCACTTGAGTGTGTGTGGCTATGTGGATCATTGTGGTTTGGAAAACAACACATGCAATGGCACTCCAATATGTGTCAAACCTTGGTCAGGAACCCTAGGAACATGTTGGTATTCAATTGCCACATGTAATGGAGAACCAGTTTGAAAGAGGTTGCATAACCAAACCCACTTGACTATATGTGGCCATATGGATCATTGTTGATTGGAAAAGAACACATGCAATGGCACTCCAATATGTGTAAAACAACGATTAGAACCCCAAGAACATGTTAGTATTCAACTGCCACATGCAATGGAGCACCAATTTGAAAGAGGTTGCATCACCACACCCACTTGAGTGTGTTTGGCCATGTGGATCATTGTGGTTTGGAAAAGAACATATGCAATGGTACTCCAATATGTGTCAAACCATGGTCAGGAACCCTAGGAACATGTTGGAATTCAACTACCACATGCAATGGAGCACTAGTTTGAAAGAGGTTGCATCACCACACCCACTTGAGTGTGTGTGGCCATGTGGATCATTGTGATTTGGAAAAGAACACATACAATGGCACTCCAATATGTGTCAAACCATGGTCAGGAACCCCAGGAACATGATGGAATTCAATTGCCACATGCAACGGAGTACTAGTTTGAAAGAGGTTGCATCATCACACCCACTTGAGTGTGTGTGGCCATGTGGATCATTGTGGTTTGGAAAATAACACATGCAATGGCACTCCAACATTTGCTAAACCATGGTTAGGAACCCAGGAACATGTTGGAATTCAACTACCACATGCAATGGAGCACCAGTTGCAAAGAGGTTGCATCACCACACCCACTTGAGTGTGTGTGGCCATGTGGATCATTGTGATTTGGAAAAGAGCACATGCAATGACACTCCAATATGTGCCAACCCATGGTGAGGAACCTGAGGAACATGTTGGAATTCAATTGCCACATGTAATGGAGCACCAGTTTGAAAGAGGTTGCATCACTGAACCCACTTGAGTGTGTGTGGCCATGTGGATCATTGTGGTTTGGAAAATAACACATGCAATGGCACTCCAATATGTGTCAAACCATGGTCAGGAACCCAGGAACATGTTGGAATTCAACTGCCACATGCAATGGAGCACCAGTTTGAAAAAGGTTGCATCACCACACCCACTTGAGTGTGTTTGGCCATGTGGATCATTGTGGTTTGTAAAATAACACATGCTATGGCACTCTAATATTTGTCATGCCATGATCATGAACCCAAGGAACGTGTTGGAATTCAACTGCCACATGCAACGGAGTACTTGTTTGAAAGAGGTTGCGTCACCACAACCACTTGAGTGCGTGTGCCATGTGGATCATTGTGGTTTGAAAATTAACACATGCAATGACACTCCAATATGTGTCAAACCATGGTCAGGAACCCTAGGAACATGTTGCAATTCAACTGCCACATGCAAGGGAGCACCAATTTGAAAGAGGTTGCATCACCACACCCACTTGAGTGTGTGTGGCCATGTGGATCATTGTGGTTTGGAAAAGAGCACATGCGATGGCACTCCAATATGTGCCAACCCATGGTTTGGAACCTGAGGAACATGTTGGAATTCAACTGCCACATGCAATAGCACACTAGTTTGAAAGAGGTTGCGTCACCACACCCACTTCTGTGTGTGTGGCCATGTGGATCATTGTGGTTTGGAAAACAAAACAAGCAATGGCACTACAATATGTGTAAAACAATGGTCCGGAACCACAAGAATATGTTGGAATTCAACTACCACATACAATGGAGCACAAGTTTAAAAGAGGTTGCATCACCAAACCCACTTGAGTGTGTGTGTGGCCATGTGGATCATTGTGATTTGGAAAAGAACACATACAATGGCACTACAATATGTGTCAAACCATGGTCAGGAACCCCAGGAACATGATGGAATTCCATTGCCACATGCAATTGAGCATGTTTGAAAGAGGTTTCATCACCACACCCACTTCAGTTTGTGTGTCCATGTGGATCATTGTGGTTTGGAAAATAACACATGCAATGGAACTCCAACATGTGCCAACCATGGTTAGGAACCATAGGAACATGTTGGAATTCAACTACCACATGCAATGGAGCAACATTTTAAAAGAGGTTGCATCACCACACCCACTTGAGTGTGTGTGGCCATGTGGATCATTGTGGTTTGGAATAGAACACATGCAATGGCACTACAATATGTGTCAGACCATGGTTAGGAACCCTAGGAACATGTTGGAATACAAATGCCACATGCGAAGGAGCAACAGTTTGAAAGAGGTTGAATCACCACACCCACTTGAGTGTGTGGCCATCTGGACCATTGTGGTTTGGAAAAGAACACATGCAATGGCACTCCAATTTTTGTCAAACCATGGTCAGGATTCCCAGGAACATGTTGGAATTCAATTGCCACATGCAATAGAGAACCAGTTTGAAAGAGGTTGCATCACCACACCCACTTGAGTGTGTGTGGCCATGTGTATCATTGTGGTTTGGAAAAGAATACACGCAATGGCACTCCAATATGTGTCAGAACATGGTCAGGAACCCCAGGAACATGTTGGAATTCAATTGCCACATGCAATGGAGCACCAATTTGAAAGAGGTTGCATCACCACAACCACTTGAGTGTGTGTGCCCATGTGGATCGTTGTGGTTTGGAAAATAACACATGCTATCGCACTCCAATATTTGTCATGCCATGGTCATGAACCCGGGGAACATGTTGGAATTCAACTGCCACATGCAACGGAGTACCAGTTTGAAAGAGGTTACATCACCACAACCACTTGAGTGTGTGTGGCCATATGGATCATTGTGGTTTAGAAATGAACACATGCAATGGCACTCCAATATGTGCCACACCATGGTTAGGAAGCCGAGGAACATGTTGGAATTCAATTGCCACATGCAATAGGGCACAAGTTTGAAAGAGGTTGCATCACCACACCCACTTGTGTGTGTGTGGCCATCTGGATCATTGTGGTTTCGAAAAGAACACAAGCAATGGCACTCCAATATGTGTAAAACAATGGTCTAGAACCCCAGGAATATGTTGGAATTCAACTGCCAGAAACAATGGAGCACTAGTTTGAAAGAGGTTGCATCGCCACACCCACTTGAGTGTGTTGGGCCATGTGGATCATTGTGGTTTGGAAAAGAACACATGAAATGGCACTCCAATATGTGTCAAACCATGGTCAGGAACCCTAGGAAAACGTTGGAATTCAACTACCACATGCAATGGAGCACTAGTTTGAAACAGGTTGCATCACCACACCCACTTGAGTGTGTGTGACCATCTGGATCATTGTGATTTGGAAAAGAACACATGCAATGGCACTCCAATATGTGTCCAACCATGGTCAGGAACCCCAGGAACATGATGGAATTCAATTGCCACATGCAATTGAGCACCGGTTTGAAAGAGGTTGCATCACCACACCCACTTTAGTGTGTGTGGCCATGTGGATCATTATGGTTTAGAAAAGAACACATGCAATGGAACTCCAACATGTGCCAAACCATGGTTAGGAACCCCAGGAATATGTTGGAATTCAACTACCACATGCAATGGAGCACCAGTTTAAAAGAGGTTGAATCACCAAGCCCACTTGACTGTGTGTGGCCCATGTGGATCATTGTGGTTTGGATAAAAACACATGCAATGGCACTCCAATATGTGTCAAACCATTGTTAGGAACCTCAGGAACATGTTGGAATTAAATTGGCACATGCAATGGAACACCAGTTTGAAAGAGGTTGCATCACCACACCCACTTGATTCTGTGTGGCCATGTGGATCATTGTGGTTTGGAAATGAACACATGCAATGGCACTCTAATATGTGTCAAAGCATGGTCAGCAACCCAGGAACATGTTGGAATTGAACTGCCACATGCAATGGAGCACCAGTTTGAAAGAGGTTATATCACCCCACCCACTTGAGTGTGTGTGTGTGTGTGGCCATGTGGATCATTGTGGTTTGTAAAATAACACATGCTATGGCACTCCAATATTTGTCATGCCATGGTTATGAACCCAAGGAACATGTTGGAATTCAACTACCACATGTCACGGAGTACCAGTTTGAAAGATGTTACATGACAACAACCAATTTAGTGTTTCTGGCCATGTGGATCATTGTGGTTTGGAAATAAACACATGCAATGGCACTCCAATATGTGTCTAACCATAGTTAGAAACCCTAGGAACATGATGGAATTCAACTGCCACATGCAATGAAGCACCATTTTAAAAGAGGTTGCATCACCATACCCACTTGAGGGTGTGTGGCTATGTGGATCATTGCGGTTCGGAAAGGAACACATGCAATGACACTCCAACATATCTCAAACCATGGTCAAGAAGGCCAGGAACATGTTGGAATTCAACTGCCACATGCAATGGAGAACCTGTTTGAAAGAGGTTGCATCACCACACCCACTTTAGTGTGTGTGGCCATGTGGATCATTGTGGTTCGGAAAAGAACAGATGCAAGGGCACTCCAATATGTGCCAAACCGTGGTTAGGAACCCGAGGAGCATGTTGGACTTCAAGTGCCACATGCAATAGGGCACAAGTTTGAAAGATGTTGCATCACCACACCCACTTGTGTGTGTGTGGCCATGTGGATCATTGTGGTTTGGAAAAGAATACAAGCAATGGCCCTCCAATATGTGTAAAACAATGGTCAGGAACCCTAGGAGTATGTTGGAATTTAACCGCCACATATAATGGAGCACCAGTTTGAAAGAGGTTGCATCACCACACCCACTTGAGTGTGTTTGTCCATGTGGATCATTGTGGTTTGGAAAAGAACACATGCAATGGCACTCCACTATGTGTCAAACCATGGTCAGGAATCCTAGGAACATGTTGGAATACAACTGCCACATGCAATGGAGCAACAGTTTGAAAGAGGTTGAATCACCACACCCACTTGAGCATGTGTGGCTATTTGGATCATTGTATTTTCGGAAAGAACACATGCAATGGCACTCCAATATGTGTCAAACCATGGTCAGGAACCCTAGGAACATGATGGAATTCAACTGCCACATGCAATTGAGCAGCAAATTGAAAGAGGTTGCATCACCATACACACTTGAGTGTGTGTGGCCATGTGGATCATTGTGGTTTGGAAAACAACATATGCAATGGAACTTTAACATGTGCCAAACCATGGCTAGGAACCCGTGAACATGTTGGAATTTAGTTGCCATTTGCAATGGAGCAGCAGTTTGAAAGAGGTTGCATCACCACACACACTTGAGTGTGTGTGGCTGTCAAGTGCATATTTGCATCATGTTTTATATTATTATTTTACACTGTAGTTGTAGGATCTTGGTATTTTATGGTGTTCGCGTGCACATTTATGTCTATTTTCACCAGGATCAAGACAAACGATGGATGCGATGGACACAATTCTTGGAGTAGTTGTATTGGGGAGAAAAGGAGTCAACAACAACGTAAATCGCTTATTTGCGAAATATCATTAACACTAGAAGAAAACCCGAAGCGATTGAGGCATCTAGAAGGTTTAACGACCAACTATACGGTGGGAATTAATTTTCTGGCTGTATAGTTCCCTCCGTATAGTTGGCGCCGCCACCGCCTCCTCAAATAGTTTCACCCCGTGCAACTAGATTGGAGAGATGACATATAGAACAACCAGAAATCGCTGAAACCTCACATCTAGAAGGCATCTGGAGGGGGAAATCGTCCACCGGGGATCCATCTTCACCCTGCGCAGATCCGGGAGGCTAAGGCATCGATCTTCATCATCAACTGCTGCATCACCACCATCTCCATCCATCCCATCTACATCTATCTAGATCTTGTTGTAACTTTTGTACTCGTTGCGGATTTATACAAGTACTATTCATCTATGATAGATTCCATTGTTATTGCCATTATGTTGATTGCCTCCATGTCTGAGTAGATCATTGGTTCTTAGGGAGATGGAGAAACCCTAGTATGAGATTGAAATAAGATAAAGTTTATTATGGTATTCATCGCTGTGACCATGTGTTAGATTGTCTTTATCTTGATGTTAGGAGAAGTCGACCTCTCAATATTTGCCTCTTGTGGGGACTTAATGGAGGGAACTACTTGTTGGTAGACAGAGGTGTGTTAGCACTTAGTGACTATAAATCTGTTGGCACCCCTTATGTATCAACTTGGGAACCGAGAAAACTCACGGAACACTATCCATGCCATGGGATACATCCTACGGGATTAAGTCCCTTCATAGCGTAGTAATTCGATTGATGTCGATTGCTGCCTGCTGTGGTTATGAGGATGATGTGAGCAGTGGTTGCTGCTTATTTGTCCAACTATGAAGTTCCCCCCACACATACATAGTTTAGAATGTTCATGATAATAAACTTTACCTTAGTTCTTTATAATGCTAGAGGTGTATCCACTACTCCCTGAGAACACCATTTTCCTATTGAAGTTCCAAGTTCTTTTACATACGCGATACTTACTTTTTGTGTTCGGTTGTTTTACTTTACTTCTTGTTCTCTTATACCAAAAACCCAAAACACCTTTTTACACAATACTCGCATTTTATCTTATTACTTTGAACTTGATTTAGCATTTCTATTTTAGTATTTAATTCAAGAGTTATTAGACTTCAGACTCCTGCTCCCTATGGGATTGATATCTTTATTTTGATACTAGCTACAAACGATCTGTGCACTTGCAGTCATCAGTGGTCATTGTGGTTTGGAAAAGAATACATGCAATGGAACTCCAATATGTGCCAAACCATGGTTAGGAACCCGAGGAACATGTTGGAATTTAGCTGCCACATGCAATGGAGCATCAGTTTGAAAGAGGTTGCATCACCACACCCACTTGAGTGTGAGTGGCCAAGTGGATCACTGTGGTTTTGAAAAGAACACATGCAATGGCACTCCAATATGTGTAAAACAATGGTCAGGAACCCCAGGAACAAGTTTGAATTCAACTGCGACATGCAATGGAGCACCAGTTTGAAAGATGATACATCACCACACCTACTTGAGTGTGTTTGGCCATCTGGATGATTGTGGTTTGCAAAAGAACACATGCAATGGCACTCCAGTATGTGTCAAACCATGGCCAGGAACCCTAGGAACATGTTGGAATACAACAGACACATACAATGGAGCAACAGTTTGAAGGAGGTTGCATCACCACACCCACTTTACTGTGTGTGGCCATGTGGATCATTGTGGTTTAGTAAAGAACACATGCAATGGATCTCCAATATATGTCAAACCATGGTCAGGAACCCGATGCACATGATGGAATTCAACTGCCACATGTAATTGAACACTAGTATAAAATAGGTTGCATCACCACACCCACTTGAGTGTGTGTGGCCATGTGGATCATTGTGGTTTGGAAAGGAACACATGCATTGGAACTCCAATATGTGTCGAACCATGGTCAGGAAGCCCAGGAACATGTTGGAATTCAACTGCCCATGCAATGGAGCACTAGGTTGAGAGAGGTTGCATCACCACACCCACTTGAGTGTGTGTGGCCATGTGGATCATTGTGGTTTAGAAAATAACACATGCAATTGCACTCCAATATGTGGCAAACCATGGCCAGGAACCCCAGGAACATGTTGGAATTCAATTACCACATGAAATGGAGGACCAGTTCTAAAGAGATTGCATCACCACACCCACTTGAGTGTGTGTGGCCATGTGGATCATTGTGGTTTGGAAAAGAACACATGCAATGTAACTCCAACATGCGCCAAACCATGGTTAGGAACCCGAGGAACATGTTGGAATTCAGCTTCCACATGCAATGGAGCATCAGTTTGAAAGAGGTTGCATCACCACAACCACTTGAGTGTGTGTGGCCATGTGGATCATTGTGGTTTTGAAAAGAACAGATGCAATGGCACTCCAATATGTGTAAAACAATGGTCATGAACCCCAGGAATAGGTTGGAATTCAACTGCGACATGCAATGGAGCACCAGTTTGAAAGATGTTACATCACCACACCTAATTGAGTGTGTTTGGCCATCTGGATGATTGTGGTTTGCAAAAGAACAAATGCAATGGCACTCCAATATGTGTCTAACCATGGCCAGGAACCGTAGGAACATGTTGGAATACAACTGGCACATACAATGGAGCAACAGTTTGAACGAGGTTGCATCACCACACCCACTTGAGTGTGTGTGGCCATGTGGATCATTGTGGTTTAGTAAAGAACACATGAAATGGATCTCCAATATATCTCAAACCATGGTCAGGAACCACATGAACATGATGGAATTCAACTGCCACATGCAATTGAACACCCGTCTAACAGAGGTTGCATCACCACACCCACTTGAGTGTGTGTGGCCATGTGGATCATTGTGGTTTGGAAAGGAACACATGCAATGGAAATCCAACATGTGCCAAACCATTGATAGGAACCCCAAGAACATGTTGGAATTAAACTACCACATGCAATGGAGCACCAGTATGAAAGATGTTGTATCACCACACCCACTCGAGTGTGTGTGGCCATGTGGATCATTGTGGTTTGGAAAACAACACATGCATTGGCTCTCCAATATGTGTCAAACCATGGTCTAGAAGCCTAGGAAAATTATGGAATTCAACTGCCACATGCAATGGAGCACTAGTTTGAAAGAGGTTGCATCACCACACCCACTTGAGTGTGTGTGGCCATGTAGATCATCGTGGTTTGGAAAATAACACATGCGATTGCACTCCAATATGTGTCAAACCATGGTCAGGAACCCCAGGAACATGTTGGAATTCAACTACCATATGAAATGGAGGACCAGTTCTAAAGAGATTGCATCACCACACCCACACGAGTGTGTGTGGCCATGTGGATCATTGTGGTTTGGAAAATAACACATGCAATGTGTCGGGGGGATGATCCCCAGGTAACCAAACCGGACAAGAAACCAGGCAGTCGGATCGCGTCCGGCTGACCAGATGCAGCCGGACAGGGTAAGACAGGCCGGCTATCACCGGGTAGCCAGATCAACAAGAGACAGCCGGATACGGCGACGTAGCCGGACCCAATTAGTGGGACAGGACGACGTGCATATTAGTGCACGGTACGCCCTGTACGATGACAAGACTGGCAACCACCCGGCCATACCGAAGACTTTGCGAGGATGACGCAGGAATAGTGGCCTGTGCTGACGACGGGCTCGCACGGCGTCCACTGTGCCTACGACATCCATACCGCTCGTACTCCGATAAGACATACCATACCGTACACTATGGATAACCAGCCGGCTGGGGCCCGCGTGTGGGGCCCGCCAGTCGGATTGGCCAGGCAGACCGTTGCCTCTCTACCTATATAAGGAGAGGCAAGGCCTCAGTAGAAAGGGTTGGTGATATAGCATTTAAGGCAGTAGCTAGCAGATATAGCTCGAGGAGCACTTGTAGTTCGTGTATTCCACATAGTCAGATCCGGCAGGAGTAGGGGCTTTACCTCACCACGAGGGCCCCGAACCTAGGTACTTCTTGCGTCCCGCTACGATCGCTTGTATCCAATCTCGCCTGCGGACGCCGTTGACAGCTTCCCTGCTAGTCCCCACACCTCTATCTAACCTCCTCAGGTACTGCCGTTCCCAATACAACAACACAATGGAACTCCAACATGTACTAAACCATGGTTAGGAACCCCAGGAACATATTGAAATTCAACTGCCACATGAAATGGAGCACTAGTTTGAAAGAGGTTGCATCACCACACCCACTTGAGTGTGTGTGGCCATGTGGATCATTGTGGTTTGAAAAAGAACACATGCATTGACACTCCAATATGTGTCAAACCAAGGCCAGGAAGCCTAGGAAAATTATGGAATTCAACTGCCACATGCAATGGAGCACTAGTCTGAAAGAGGTTGCATGACCAAACCCATTTGAGTGTGTGAGGTAATGTGGATCATTGTGGTTTGGAAAAGAAAACATGCAATGGAACTCCAATATGTGTCGAACCATTGTCAGGAACCCTAGGAACATGTTGGAATTCAATTGCCACATGCAATGGAGCACCAGTTTGAAAGAGGTTGCATCACCACACCCACTTGAGTGTGTTTGGCCATGTGGATCATTGTGGTTTGGAAAATAACATTTTCTATGGCACTCCAATATGTGTCATGCCATGGTCAGGAACCCAAAGAACATGTTGGAATTCAACTACCACATGCAACGGAGCCCTAGTTTGAAAGAGGTTGCATCACCACAACCACTTGAGTGTGTGTGGCCATGTGTATCATTGTGGTTTGGAAAATAACACATTTAATGGCACTCCAATATGTGTAAAACCATGGTCAGGAACCCCAGGAACATGTTGGAATTCAACTGCCACATGCAATGGAGCACCCGTTTGAAAGAGGATGCATCACCACACCCACTTGAGTGTGTGTGTCCATGTGGATCATTGTGGTTTGGAAAATAACACATGCAATGGCACCCCAATATGTGCCAAACCATGGTTAGGAACCCCAGGAATATGTCGGAATTCAACTACACATGCAATGGAGCACCTGTTTGAAAGAGGTTGCATCACCACACCCACTTGAGTGTGTGTGGCCATCTAGATCATTGTAGTTTGGAAAAGAACACATGCAATGCAACTCCAATATGTGTCAAACCATGGTCAGGAACCCTAGAAACATGTTGGAATACAACTGCCACATGCAATTGAGCACCAGTTTGAAAGAGATTGCATCACCACACCCACTTGAGTGTGTGTGGCCATGTGGATCTTTGTGGTTTCGATAAGAACACATGCAATGTAACTCCAACATGTTCCAAAACATTGTTAGGAATCCTAGGAACATGTTGGAATTCAACTGCCACATGCAATGGAGCACCAGTTTGAAAGTGGTCGCATAACGACACCCACATGAGTGTGTGTGGCCATGCGGATCATTGTGGTTCGGAAACGAACACATGCATTGGCAGTCCACTATGTCTGAAACCATGGTCGGGAACCCCATGAAATTATGGAATTCAACTGCCACATGCAATGGAGCACTAGTTTGAAAGAGGTTGCATCAGCACATCCACTTGAGTGTGTATGGGCATGTGGATCATTGTAGTTTGGAACAGAACACACGCAATGGCACTCCAATATGTGCCAAGGCTTGGTCAGGAAGCCAGGTACATGTTGGAATTCAACTGCCACATGCAATGGAGCACCAGTTTGAAAGAAGTTGGATCACCACACCCACTTGAGTGTGTCTGGCCATGTGGAATATTGTGGTTTGGAAAAGAACACATGCAATGGCACTCCAATATTTTCAAACCATGGTCTGGAAGTCCAAGAACATGTTGGAATTCAACTACCACATGCAATGGAGCGCTAGTTTTAAAGATGTTGCATCACCACACCCACTTGAGTGTGTCTGGCCATGTGTATCATTATGGTTTGGAAAAGAACAAATGCAATGGCACTCCAATATGTGTCAAACCATGGACAGGAAGCTCATGAACATGTTTGAATTGAAGTACCACATGCAATGGAGCACCTGTTTGAAAGAGGCTGCATCACCACACCCACTTAAGTATGTGTGGCCATGTGGATCATTGTGGTTTGGAAAAGTACATATCCAGTGGCACTCCAATATGTGTAAAAACCATGGTCATCATCACCATGAACATGTTGGGATTCAATTGCAACATGCAATGGAGCACTAGTTTGAAAGAGGTTGCATCACCACACCCACTTGAGTGTGTGTGGCCTTGTGGGTGATTGTGGTCTAGAAAAGAAAACATGCAATGGCACTCCAATATGTGTCAAACCATGGTCATGAATCCAAGGAACATGTTGGAATTCAACTGGCACATGCAATGGAGCACCAGTTTGAAAGAGGTTGCATCACCAGATCCACTTGATTGTGTGTGGCCATGTGGATCATTGTGGTTTGGAATAGAACACATGTAATGGCTCTCCAATATGTGCCAAGGCATGTTTAGGAAGCCCAACAACATGTTGGAATTCAACTGCCACATGCAATGGAGCACCAGTTTCAAAGAGGTTGCATCACCACACCCACTTGAGTGTGTTTGGCCACGTGGATCATTATGGTTTGGAAAAAACACATGCAATGACACTCCAATATGTGTCAAACAATGGTCAGGAACCCTAGGAACATGTTGGAATACAACTGCCACACGCAATGGAGCAACATTTGAAAGAGGTTGCATCACCACACCCACTTGAGTGTGTTTGGCCATGTGGATCATTATGTTTTGCAAAAAACACAAGCAATGACACTCCAATATGTGTCAAATAATGGTCAGGAACCCTAGGAACATGTTGGAATACAACTGCCACATTTAATGGAGCAACAGTTTGAAAGAGGTTGCATCACCACACCCACTTGAGTGTGTGTGGACATGTGGATCATTGTGGTTTGGTAAAGAACACATGCAATGGCACTCCAATATGTTCCAAACCGTGGTTAGGAACCCGAGGAGCATGTTGGACTTCAACTGCCAGATGCAATAGGGCACAAGTTGAAAGAGGTTGCATCACCACACCCACTTGTGTGTGTGTGGCCATGTGGATCATTGTGGTTCGGAAAAGAAAACAAGCAATGGCACTCGAATATGTGTCAAACCATGGTCAAGAATACCAGGAACATGTTGGAATTCAACTGCCACATGCAATGGAGCACCAGTTTGAAAGAGATGGATCACCACACCGACTTGAGTGTGTGTGGCCAAGTGGATCATTGTGGTTTGGAATAGAACACATGCAATGGCACTACAATATGTGCCAAAACATGGTCAGGAATCCTAGGAACATTTTGGAATTCACCTGCCACATGCAATGGAGCACCAATTTGAAAGAGGTTGCATCACCACACCCACTTGAGTTTGTGTGGCCATGTGGATCATTGTGGTTTGTAAAAGAACACATGAAATGGCACTACAATATGTGTCAAACCATGGTTAGGAACCCCATGAACATGTCGGAATTCAACTTCCACATGCAATGGAGAACTAGTTTGAAAGAGTTTGCATCAACACACCCACTTGAGTACGTGTATCCATGTGGATCATTGTGGTTTTGAATAAAAACACATGCAATTGCACTCCAATATGTGTGAAACCATGGTCAGGAACCGAGGAACATGTTGGAAATCAACTACCACATGTAATTGAGCACCGGTTTGAAAAAGGTTTCTTCACCGCACCCACTTGAGTGTGTGTGGACATGTGGATCATTGTGGTTTGGAAAAGAACACATGCAATGGCACTCCAATATGTGTCAAACTATGGTCAGCATCCCCATGAACATGTTGGAATTCAACTGCAACAAGCAATAGAGCACTAGTTTTAAAGTGGTTGCATCACCACACCCACTTGAGTGTGTGTGTGGCCTTGTGGGTCATTGTGGTTTGGAAAACAACAGTTGTAATGGCACTCCAATATGTGTCAAACCATGGTCAAGAATCCAAGGAACATGTTGGAATTCAACTGCCACATGCAATGGAGCACCGGTTTGAAACAGGTTGCATCACAACATCCACTTTAGTGTGTATGGCCATGTGGATAATTGTAGTTTGGAATAGAACACATGCAATGGAACTCCAATATGTGCCAAGGCATGGTCAGGAAACCAGGAACATGTTGGAATTCAACTGCCACATGCAATGGAGCACCAGTTTGAAAGAGGTTGCATCACCACACCCACTTGAGTGTGTATGGCCATGTGGAATATTGTGGTTTGGAAAAGAATACATGCAATGGCACTCCAATATTTTTCAAACCATGGTCAGGAAGTCCAAGAACATGTTGGAATTCAACTACCACATGCAATGGAGTGCTAGTTTGAAAGACGTTGCATCACCACACCCACTTGAGTGTGTGTGGCCATGTGTATCATTATGGTTTGGAAAAGAACACATGCAATGGCACTCCAACATGTGTCAAACCATGGACAAGAAGCCCAGGAACCTGTTTGAAGTACCACATGCAATGGAGCACCAGTTTGAAAGAGGTTGCATCACCACACCCACTTGAGTGTGTGTGGCCATGTGGATCATTGTGGTTTGGAAAAGTACACATCCAGTGGAACTCCAATATGTGTAAAACCCATGGTTAGCATCCCCATGAACATGTTGGGATTCAACTTCAACATGCAATGGAGCACTAGTTTGAAAGAGGTTGCATCACCACACCCACTTAAGTGAGTGTGGCCTAGTGGGTCATTGTGGTCTGGAAAAGAACACATGCAATGGCACTCCGATATGTGTCAAACCATGGTCATGAATCCAAGGAACATGTTGGAATTCAACTGCCACATGCAATGGAGTACCAATTTGAAAGAGGTTGCATCACCAGATCCACTTGATTGTGTGTGGCCATGTGGATCATTGTGGTTTGGAATAGAACACATGTAATGGCACTCCAATATGTGCCAAGCCATGTTTAGGAAGACTAGGAACATATTGGAATTCAACTGCCTCATGCAATGGAGCACCACTTTGAAAGAGGTTACATCACCACACCCACTTGAGTGTGTTTGGCCATGTGGATCATTATGGTTTGCAAGAAGCACATGAAATGACACTCCAATATGTGTAAAACAATGGTCAGGAACCCTAGGAACATGTCGGAATACAACTGCCACATGCAATGGAGCAACAGTTTGAAAGAGGTTGCATCACCACACCCATTTGAGTGTGTGTGGCCATGTGGATAATTGTGGTTTGGTAAAGAACACATGAAATGGCACCGTAATTTGTTCCAAACCGTGGTTAGGAACCCGAGGAACATGTTGGACTTCAACTGCCAGATGCAATAGGGCACAAGTTTGAAAGAGGTTGCATCACCACACCCACTTGTGTGTGTGGCCATGTGGATCATTGTGGTTTGGAAAAGAACACAAGCAATGGCACTCCAATATGTGTTAAACCATGGTCAAGAATATCAGGAACATGTTGGAATTCAACTGCCACATGCAATGGAGCACCAGTTTGAAAGGGATGCATCACCACACCGACTTGAGTGTGTGTGGCCAAGTGGATCATTGTGGTTGTAAAAGAACACATGTAATGGCACTACAATATGTGTCAAACCATGGTTAGGAACCCCATGAATATGTCGGAATTCAACTTCCACATGCAATGGAGAACTAGTTTGAAAGAGTTTGCATCAACACATCCACTTGAGTTCGTGTATCCATGTGGATCATTGTGTTTTTGAACAAAAACACATGCAATGGCAGTCCAATATATGTGAAACCATGGTCAGGAACCCTAGGAACATGTTGGAAATCAACTGCCAGATGCAATTGAGCACCAGTTTGAAAGAGGTTTCTTCACCGCACCAACTTGAGTGTGTGTGGACACGTGGATCATTGTGGTTTGGAAAAGAACACATGCAATGGCACTCCAATATGTGTCAAACTATGGTCAGCATCCCCATGAACATGTTGGAATTCAACTGCCACTTGCAATGGAGCACCTGTTTGAAAGAGGTTGCATCACCACACCCACTTAAGTGTGTGTGGCCATGTGGATCATTGTGGTTTGGAAAAGTACACATCCAGTGGCACTCCAGTATGTGTAAAAACCAAGGTCATCATCCCCATCAACATGTTGGGATTCAATTGCAACATACAATGGAGCACTAGTTTTAAAGTGGTTGCATCACCACACCCACTTGTGTGTGTGTGGCCTTGTGGGTCGTTGAGGTTTGGAAAATAACAGCTGCAATGGCACTCCAATATGTGTCAAGCCATGGTCAAGAATCCAAGGAACATGTTGTAATTCAACTGCCACATGCAATGGAGGACCAATTTGAAAGAGGTTGCATCACCACATCCATTTGAGTGTGTATGGCCATGTGGATCATTGTAGTTTGGAATAGAACACATGCAATGGCACTGCAATATGTGCCAAGGCATGGTCAGGAAGCCAGGAACATGTTGGAATTCAACTGCCACATGCAATGGAGCACCAGTTTGAAAGAGGTTGCATCACCACACCCACTTGAGTGTGTATGGCCATGTGGAATATTGTGGTTTGGAAAAGAATACATGCAATGGCACTCCAATATTTTTCGAACCATGGTCAGGAAGTCCAACAACATGTTGGAATTCAACTACCACATGCAATGGAGTGCTAGTTTGAAAGAGGTTGCATCACCACACCCACTTGAGTGTGTGTGGCCATGTGTATCATTATGGTTTGGAAAAGAACACATGCAATGGCACTCCAATATGTGTCAAACCATGGACAGGAAGCCCATGAACATGTTTGAATTGAAGTACCACATGCAATGGAGCACCTGTTTGAAAGAGGTTGCATCACCACACCCACTTAAGTGTGTGTGGCCATGTGGATCATTGTGGTTTGGAAAAGTACACATCCAGTGGCACTCCAGTATGTGTCAAAACCATGGTCATCATCCCCATCAACATGTTGGGATTCAATTGCAACATGCAATGGAGCACTAGTTTGAAAGAGGTTGCATCACCACACCCACTTGAGTGTGTGTGGCCTTGTGGGTGATTGAGGTCTGGAAAAGAAAACATGCAATGGCACTCCAATAGGTGTCAAACCATGGTCATGAATCCAAGGAACATGTTGGAATTCAACTGCCACATGCAATGGAGCACCAGTTTGAAAGAGGTTGCATCACCAGATCCACTTGATTGTGTGTGGCCATGTGGATCATTGTGGTTTGGAATAGAACACATGTAATGGCTCTCCAATATGTGCCAAGCCATGTTTAGGAAGCCCAACAACATGTTGGAATTCAACTGCCACATGCAATGGAGCACCAGTTTGAAAGAGGTTGCATCACCACATCCACTTGAGTCTGTTTGGCCATGTGGATCATAATGGTTTGGAAAAAGCACATGCAATGACACTCCAATATGTGTCAAACAATGGTCAGGAACCCTAGGAACATGTTGGAATACAACTGCCACATGCAATGGAGCAACAATTTGAAATTGGTTGCATCACCACACCCACTTGAGTGTGTGTGGCTATGTGATTCATTGTGGTTTGGTAAAGAACACATGCAATGGCACTCCAATATGTGTCAAACCATGGTCAGGAACCCTAGGAATATGTTGGAATTCAACTACCACAGGCAATGGAGCACAAGTTTGAATGAGGTTGCATCACCACACCCACTTGAGTGTTTTTGGCCATGTGTATCATTATGGTTTGGAAAATAACACATGCTATGGCACTCCAATATTTGTCAAACCATGGTTAGGGACCCTAGGAACATGTTGGAATTCAACTGCCACATGCAATGGAGCACCAGTTTGAAAGAGGTTGCATCACCACACCCACTTGAGTGTGTTTGGCCGTGTGGATCATTATGGTTTGGAAAATAAGACATGCAATGACACTCCAATATGTGTCAAACCATGGTTAGGAATCCAAGGAACATGTTGGAATACAACTACCACATGCAATGGAGCAACAGTTTCAAAGAGGTTGCATCACCACACCCACTTGAGTGTGTGTGGCCATGTGGATCATTGTGGTTTGGTAAATAACACATGCAATGGCGCTCCAATATTTTTCAAACCATGGTTAGGAAGTCTAGGAACATGTTGGAATTAAACTACCATATGCAATGGACCGCTAGTTTGAAAGAGGTTGCATCACCACACCCACTTAATGTTGCGACCTCGGAACGTTAAGGATCCTAAGTCCCTGTGATTAACATGCTAGTCCCTGGATCAATAGCTAGCACTTCAGAGTCGATGAATATCATGTAAAACACAAGTCATTATTACACGAATAATCCAGAGTATAATTATTACAACTTGCATAGCTTATAGCTAGCTCAAATAAAACAGCGGAAACTAAATAAAACTTGAGTCCATCAACGCCTCAGGTTAGTTGCGTGAAGACCCACGATCCCTAAGCACCTTTCAATCTTCGGATTCTGCACATAAGACGTGCAGCCAACAAGTTGGGTCAATACTTTGAATGTATTGGCAAATTACACCAAGGAAAGAGTAAGACTATCTCTACATGCAAGGCTAAGAGTAGGCTCTAGGGTTCATTTGTGTAAAGCAAATTTTATCAGTGTAATAAGAAAAGAGGAAGAAAGTTTTCCCTACTTTGTAAACTTTGATAAATAGTATAGGGTTGAATGGAACACGTGGATATTACTCACCAAGTGCCCAATCAACCTAGCACTTGGATATTACGCACCAAGTTCCCAAAATCCCGCCCAACGGCGATATTACTCACGCCTTGGGGTTTATAAAACGTTTCAGTTTGGAAAAGAGAGAGGAAGATCTTTTAGAGGCTCCATCCTTCATATGCTCAAAGTTGTTCTGTTTCCATGAACACGGCTGATCGATCAGATTGCAATACTCTCGAGAGGTTGTGCACTTTCCCCACAATCCATGAATCAAGCCCTTTTACAGGCAAGACCATGGCGAAGCCTTTCCTTAGCAGCCCCTCTACCAGCTGGATCCAACCGTGCCAAGAACCTTCAAATGTTGGTACCCCCGGTGAGGTTTCCCACTAAGTACTAAGCCAAGACAGAGCCCATATGTATTGTGGTTGCACGGGAAGCTTCTGAATGCTGAAACGTGGCAGACTTCTTTGATTCCTGGGCGGCCGTCCTCCGCCAAAAAAAACCCACTCGTTGTCCCGACAACCATTCCGCCCAAAAGAAAACTTAGTTTTATTTTGAAGGGGTTTTTGGAGAAGAAAAGTTCGCTCGAGAGAGCTCTCGTACTTAGAAAATGTTTGAGTTTTTCGAACCCTCCCAACGGTATTTGATATATATAAGTATATAGCATAGCAAGCAACTTAGAAAAAAAACGGGATAACCTATTGGGATGAAAAATCCTAAGCATAGAGCTACTCATGGCATACTACAAAACCGTACTTGCAAAATAGTACTAAGAAATTCTACCAAAACCCTACACATGCATACTACAGAATTTGAAGAGTAAAACATGCATAGTCAAAACTAGGACATAAACATGAACAAGTGGTGTAACTTTCCTTGATCCGAGCAGCAATCTACACAACAGTACTCCTCAACGCACTCCGGGCAATCTAACGAAACAAACATGGATCCAATCACAATTTGCACAAAACAAAGTCACGAAGTCGATTATGCATGCATGCAACATGGTAATATGCAAGGATGGATTCGATTCCGACCAAGGGTTTTATCCAGGGGTGTTGTTGGGTTGGGGATGTCATTAGAATCGATTCCCCACAGATTTTAGGTATTTTGGGTTAAACCCTAATTAACCAAGCTCAAAACTAGATCTACAACTCTAATCTACCTCGAGACAGATCTGAACACCCTAAGCATGATATGACAATTTTCTACAGAAGGTCTCGTTGAAACAAAGCCAACGCAACAAGAAACAACTAAAACGGAGTTACCGATAATTTTCTAAAATTAAAATACTCTAATCTATACTTTAAACCCTACTGCAAGATTGCTGTGGTAAAATAGTAATATTATTGTAGATCCGTATTCTACTCAAAAATATGAATCCAATGGTATATCATAAGCAATTTTTGGACTAATATTTGAATTTCTATGAATTTACGAGGTTGGAACTATTTCTGCCTATTATAAAAGAAAAAACAAAAGGGCGACACGTGGCGGCTTGAGATTGGTCCGCCGGGCGCGCGTGATGCCGACGCGGTGGTGATGCGGCATCGACGTGGCGGCTGCCACGCAGCGCGATGCGGTTGGCCGGGCTGTTTGACCGATTGGATCCGTTGGATCCCGATCTGACGATCGGAGAGGGGGGTGGCCGGCGACTTACCGTGGCGGGCGGCGACTGGACACGGCGGACGGCGGCAGGGCTCCGGCGATGGTTAGCGGCGGGCGGCGGTGCTTCCCCCGGCGTGACGGAGTAGTGGACGATGCGCGGCTTCTCCTCGCGGTTCCGTTCCCGAGGGCGGCGTTGGCCCTCCCTCTCCGAGGCGACGGCGAACGACGGCTGGAGGCGGCAGAGGCGGCGGGGCTCCGGCGAGGAATTGGTGGCGGCTTGGCGGCGGTGGCGGCGGAAAGGAGCTAGGGTTTTGGGGAGGCGTGCCTGGGCTTAAATAGGGGCGAAGACTTGGGGCGGGGGTCGTGGAATCCGCTCCGGATTCGCCGGAGGCGGTTGGCCCTGACGTGGCGGCGGCGGCGCAGCGTGCTCGAGCCGGACTCGGGGAGGAGGAGGCTGACGGGTGGGGTCGGGGCGTCAGCGGCTGCGGGTGGAGGCGGGCTGGCGCGGCTGCTGGGCCGGCCCAGCCGGGCGTCCGCGGTAAGCGTCGCCCGCTTGCGGCGTGCGCGGTGAATAGGAGCGGGCTGGCTTCGGCTGGCCCGCCTAGGTTAGGTTTCCTCTTTTTTTATTCTTTTTATTATTTTCTGATTTGCTATTTGACTAATAACTTTTGCAAACGGACTCTGAATTAGACGAAATTTGTTTCTAAAATTTTGTAAAAGAGGGTTATAGTAGGACTATAAAATAACATGTTTGCAAGGGTTTTGGTGGTTCAAAAAGGTTTTACCTCTATAAGGGACTATGGGGTTTAAGAAAATACCTCATGCAGCTTTTGATATGTAATGCCATGATGCAATGATATGATGCATGCTTCTAGTAACACCTAAATTGCAAAATTTGGGATGTTACAAACCTACCCCCCTTAAGAAGAATCTCGTCCCCGAGATTCAGGTTGGTTAGCAAATAGGTGTGGGTGTTCTTTCTTTCGGTCTTCTTCACGCTCCCACGTGGCCTCTTCCTCGGAATGGTGATTCCATTGAACTTTGCAAAATCTGATAGTCTTGGTACGAGTAATTCTCTCGGCTGTCTCTAGAATCCTAGTGGGTTTTTCCTCATAGGTGAGATCGTTCTTCAATTGAACTTCTTCCAATGGAACTGTATCCTTTAGTGGGGTTTCAGCCATTTCCGGGTGACACTTCTTTAGTTGTGACACATGGAAAACATCGTGCACTGTTAGCACTTCGGGTAATTCCAACTGATAGGCAACTTCCCCTCTACGACCCAAGATCTTGTAGGGTCCTATGAATCGGGGTGCTAACTTACCCTTGATACCAAATCTCTTAACTCCTCGTAGCGGCGAAACTCGGAGATTCGCACGGTCTCCCACTTCATAAGTCACATCACTGCGCTTGGAATCAGCATAACTCTTTTGTCTGGATTGGGCTATTTTTAACCTGTCTTGAATCTGTGTCACTTTTTCTTCGGCATCCTTGATCAGTTTAGGTCCAAACAAACTACGTTCTCCAACTCCACTCCATAGCAGCGGAGTCCTACACTTTCTGCCATATAGAACTTCAAATGGAGCCATCTTGACGCTAGTTTGGTAACTGTTATTGTATGAGAATTCCGCATATGGCAAATTATCATCCCAACTAGACCCATAGTATAGCGCATAGGCTCTTAACATGTCCTCCAAGATCTGGTTGACTCTTTCTTTCTATCCATCTGTTTGTGGGTGGAAGGCAGTACTAAACTCCAATCGTGTCCCTAGAGACTCGTGTAGCTGCCGCCAAAACTTAGAGGTGAATTGGGTACCTCTATCCGAGACAATCCCCTTGGGTACACCATGAAGACTTATGATCCTTGACATGTAAATCTTGGCAAGTTTAGCACTCGTATAGGTGGTCTTTACGGGAATGAAGTGGGCCACCTTTGTGAAATGGTCGACCACTACCCAGATGGAGTCATACCCTGAACGAGTCCGCGGTAGTCCTGTGATAAAATCCATGCCTACCTTGTCCCACTTCCAATCGGGCACAGGTAATGGCTGCAGCAGTCCTACGGGTTTTTGATGTTCGGCCTTGACTCTGTTGCACACGTCACACAAGAAGATATATTCAACAATTTCCCTTTTCATGTTGTTCCACCAGAATCTATCTTTCACATCCATGTACATCTTTGTATTACCGGGATGAATTGAGTAAGGTGAATCGTGAGCTTCCTAAAGGATTAACTTCCTGATATCAGGGTCATCGGGAACACACAGACGCTTCTCATACCAAAGTGTTTCTTGTTCATCCGTGTGAAACCCTTTTCCTTTACCCTTGCTTATATTAGCCCTTATTTCTTCCAACTCTTTCTCCCCCTTCTGGGCCTCTATAATTTGGTCCAAAAGTGTTGGTACTATCTCCATAGTTGCTAAGTATCCCTGCGGAACTATTTCCAACCTGAGGTCCTTGAATTGTTCACACAAATCTTTTGGAAGTTCTCCCACAGTAAGTCCATTTACATAGACTTTCCGGCTTAAGGCGTCAGCCACAACGTTGGCCTTTCCAGGATGGTACTGCAGGTCTAAGTCATAATCCTTGATGAGCTCAAGCCATCTCCTTTGCCTCATATTTAATTCCTTTTGAGTGAAGATATACTTAAGGCTCTTGTGATCCGTGAACACATCACAATGTTTGCCCATTAGGTAATGTCTCCATACCTTGAGCGCATGCACAACTGATGCTAGTTCCAAATCATGCGTGGGGTAGTTATTCTCATGGTGCTTAAGTTGCCGAGAGGCGTAAGACACTACTTTTCCATCTTGCATCATAACACTACCCAGTCCTTGCCGGAAAGCGTCGCAATAGACTTGAAAATCCTTTTGGATATCAGGGAGGCACAGAACCGGTGCTGTTACTAGGCGCTTCTTCAACTCTTGAAAACTTGCGTCACATGCCTCGGTCCATTGGAATTTCTTCTCTTTCTTCAGTAACTCTATCATAGGATTTGCTATTTTGGAAAAGTTTTCAATGAATCTTCAGTAATATCCCGCAAGGCCCAGGAAACTCCTAATATCACCCACATTCTTAGGAGACTCCCATTCTGTTACGGAAGCTACCTTACTTGGGTCCACGGCAACACCTTTAGCTGATACAATATGACCAAGGAATCCCACTTCTTTCAACCAGAACTCACATTTGCTAAATTTGGCATACAACTTGTGTTCCCTTAACTTTTCCACGATTAGGCACAAATGCCTCTCATGTTCTTTCTCATCCTGGGAGTATATGAGTATGTCATCAATGAATACCACAATAAACTTATCCAAGTACTCCATGAACACCTTGTTCACCATAGTCATGAAGTATGCTGGGGCATTGGTTAAGCCAAACGACATCACGATGTACTCATACAATCCGTATCTTGTGGTGAAAGCTGTCTTGGGTACATCCTGTTCCCGGATCTTTAGCTGGAAATATCCTGATCGGAGATCAATCTTAGAGAACACACTAGCTCCCTTTAATTGGTCAAACAGGTCATTAATATTGGGTAGAGGGTACTTGTTCTTGACTATCACTTCATTCAACGACCGGTAGTCCACAACCAGCCTCTTAGTTTTATCCTTCTTCTCCACGAATAAGACAGGTGCTCCCCAAGATGACGCACTTGGTTGAATGAAGCCTTTGTCCAACTGCTCTCTAAGCTGTTTCTTAAGTTCCTTCAACTCATCCACATCCATCTTGTATGGTTTCTTTGCTATTGGTCCAGTACCAGGCATCAAGTCAATGAGAAACTCGATGTCTCGGTCGGGAGGCATCCCTGGCAGTTCTTCCGGAAACACATCTGGATACTCCTTCACAATTGGCACATCCTCCAAGCTAACCCTCTTAAGAGAGTTCACCATACTTCCTTTGAGTGCGAAAGCTGACTTAAAGCGGATCCTTTTCTTTTCCGGAGTCGTGAGTGCGATAGTCCTTTTGGTCAATCAATGACTCCCTCATACTCGGTCATCCAATTCATGCCCAAAATTATGTCTAAGCCTTGTGATTCCAGAACGACTAGGCTGGTGGGAAAGGTGTGCGCCCCAATTCTTAGTTCTAACCCACGTCATCCAGAGTTTGCCACTATTTCTCCTCCAGGAGAACTTACCCTTAGGGGAGTACTAATAGTCTCCGTAGGTATTTTGCCTCTATCCACAAATACCCTTGATATGAACGAATGCGATGCACCAGTATCAAAAAGAACAACTGCAGGTGTGGAGTTAAGCTTGAACTTACCAATCACGGAGTCAGGTGCCTCACGAGCATCCTCCACGGAGACATGATTCACCGTGGCTTTGAGGAACGGGTTCGGCTTCTTCCCATTTCCATTACCATTGCCATGGTTGTGTCCGTTGCTGTTTCCATTACCATTCCCATTCTTCGCCCTTTCGGGGCAAGTAGTTGCATAGTGCCCTGTCTTGTTACACTTGAAGCATGTCACTTCACTCAAATCCTTCCCATTGCCATTTCCATTGCGGTGTTTATGGCCATTGTGGTTATGTCATCCATGACGATGACCGTTGTGGTTGTGGCCATTGTGGTTGTGGGGTGGTGGTGACGAAGTGTGTTGCTTCTGATATGGGGCAGAGTTGTGCTTGTGTGAGGTGGACTTTCTCTTCCAGTTCTCTATACTCCTTTGCTTTGCTTCAACTACCACTGCCCTGTCCAGGAGTTCCTGATAGTTATCGAACTTCAGAGCCACAAGCTGAATAGATATTTCATCATTAAGTCCCCTTAAGAACTCCTCTTGTCTCTTGGCATTAGTGGATACATCATCAGGTGCATAACGTGCCAGCTTGTTGAAAAGGTCCCCATACTCGGAGACAGAGCGGTGCAGTTGTTTCAAGTCGCGGAACTCACGTCTCTTAAGTGACATGACTCCTGCGGCTACGTGATGAGTACAAAAGGCCGCTTCAAACTGGTTCCAGGTGATAGCTTCAATATCATGGTGAGTGACCTGGTAGTTATCCCACCATTCAGCAGCTGATCCCTCTAGTTGGTGCGTGGCAAAGCGCACCCTGTCGACTCCAACAACCAGGACGGTGTCTAACTTCTTGTTGATGGTGCGGAGCCAGTCATCTGCCACAATTGGCTCATTTGAGAAAGTTGGAGGGTTCAACCTCAAGAACCGAGTCAAGCGATCCTATTGGGGCGGTGGGGGTGGCGGAGGCGGCGGGTTGTTGTTGTTGTTTTCCATATTTTGAGTGAGGAGTTGGATCAGGTGATTCTAGGAGTTCAGAAGTTGTGCTATCTCTGGGGGCATGTTGTTATTGTTGTTTCCACGTCTCGCCATCTGGAGGGTTTGGGAGGCAAGTTAAGAAAAGATAGAAAGCCTAAGGAATAAACTCCTACCCTTATGAAAACAAGAAAAAACACATGAGAAAGCAAGGCACACATAGCACAAAAATTCCACACACTCAACCAAGTTTAGCTAACCAATATAAGGTGTTTGGTACTTATTACAATCGCGAATAACGTTCGACTATAGAACTAAATGTGGTCCAACTACTCTACTCATCATCCACTTCCTCATCGTCAATGATGAAGCCTTCCTTTTCTAGCAGTGACTTGTATAGCTCCATGTCCCTCGTCGTGGCTTCAAGCTTCTCTTGAAGTTCCTTCACCTCATGTGGCTCCAGTGTTGCAGCTTCGAGCCTCCCTTGAAGTTCCTTCACTTCTTGCAGCTCCTGGGTAGCAGCTTCCAGCTTCGCTCGGAGTTCCTTCTTCTCCTTCTGTAGCTTCTTGATCAAACTTGACCCCATAGTCATGGGCGTGATCTTCTCCTCCAAGCTCCTCTTGGCTACTCACAGGTCCTTCAACATGGTGGCAAGGTTCTTGAACTCTAGCTCGTTCTTTGCGAGTACTAGACTTTGCTCCCTAATCCTCTTATTCTTATCTTGCACCCTCTTCTCTTGATTAGCGAACCTCTTGTCTTGGGCGGTTAGCTCCCCTCCTAGGGACTTGATCTTCTCTTCCAGCTCCTCGATCTTCTCGTCCTTCTCCTTGACTAGGGCACAAAGCTCGTCATTCCTCACGATCTCAAGGCAGCTCCCCTTCTGAAGGTCATTGATGTGGAACTCCAAGTCTTGATATTGGATTCTTCGATGCTTTCATGTCTTCCTTTTACAGGGTTAACTCGATTGGAACTCCCTTCTCATCACGTCTTCCAAAGAGTTTGATGTAGTGGCCTTCAACCTCTTCATGGTGGCGTCCGCAAAGGCGTCCAATGAGCTCCTGCAAACAGATGCTAAGTCCTTTGTCCTTGGAGTCACTGGTGACGTTGAGTACAATGGCCTCTGTCTTGGGTTCTGTCTGACTGCACCCTGGTTGGATGACTTCAATCGCCCAACATCCTTCCTTGTGCATCTTCCTCAACTCGCTTCCCTTGATTGATGGCATGGGTAACTGCAGTGTCTTGATGATGTCCAGAAGGCACTCTCCGAAGCGCAGGCACTTGATGTCTTCGGCGGTGTCGTAGTAGAAGGCTGTCATCTTTCGATTAGGAGAAGGAAAATTAGACACAAGGTGGTAAGGAAGAGAAACACTAGAAGAGTACAAATAACTTAGAAGAACAGAGAAAGCAAAAACACACATGGTAAAGGTGGTTTACAATCCTAGAGTCACGTCCTACAGGAAACCTTGTGCTCTGATACCATCTGTTGCGACCTCGGATCGTTAAGGATCCTAAGTCCATGTGATTAACATGCTAGTCCCTGGATCAATAGCTAGCACTTCACAGTCGATGAATATCATGTAAAACACAAGTCATTATTACACAAATAATCCAGAGTATAATTATTACAACTTGCATAGCTTATAGCTAGCTCAAATAAAACAGCGGAAACTAAATAAAACTTGAGTCCATCAACGCCTCAGGTTAGTTGCGTGAAGACCCACGATCCCTAAGCACCTTTCAATCTTCGGATTCTGCACATAAGACGTGCAGCCAACAAGTTGGGTCAATACTTTGAATGTATTGGCAAATTACACCAAGGAAAGAGTAAGACTATCTCTACATGCAAGGCTAAGAGTAGGCTCTAGGGTTCATTTGTGTAAAGCAAATTTTATCAGTGTAATAAGAAAAGAGGAAGAAAGTTTTCCCTACTTTGTAAACTTTGATAAATAGTATAGGGTTGAATGGAACACATGGATATTACTCACCAAGTGCCCAATCAACCTAGCACTTGGATATTACGCACCAAGTTCCCAAAATCCCGCCCAACGGCGATATTACTCACGCCTTGGGGTTTATAAAACGTTTCAGTTTGGAAAAGAGAGAGGAAGATCTTTCAGAGGCTCCATCCTTCATATGCTCAAAGTTGTTCTGTTTCCATGAACACGGCTGATCGATCAGATTGCAATACTCTCGAGAGGTTGTGCACTTTCCCCACAATCCATGAATCAAGCCCTTTTACAGGCAAGACCATGGCAAAGCCTTCCCTTAGTAGCCCCTCTACCAGCTGTATCCAACCGTGCCAAGAACCTCCAAATGTTGGTACCCCGGTGAGGTTTCCCACTAAGTACTAAGCCAAGACAGAGCCCATATGTATTGTGGTTGCACGGGAAGCTTCTGAATTCTGAAACGTGGCAGACTTCTTTGATTCCTGGGCGGCCGTCCTCCACCAAAAAAACCCACTCGTTGTCCCGACAACCATTCCGCCCAGAAGAAAACTTAGTTTTATTTTGAAGGGGTTTTTGGAGAAGAAAAGTTCGCTCGAGAGAGCTCTCGTACTTAGAAAATGTTTGATTCTTTCGAACCCTCCCAATGGTATTTGATATATATAAGTATATAGCATAGCAAGCAACTTAGAAAAAAACCGGGATAACCTATTGGGATGAAAAATCCTAAGCATAGAGCTACTCATGGCATACTACAAAACCGTACTTGCAAAATAGTACTAAGAAATTCTACCAAAACCCTACACATGCATACTACATAATTTGAAGAGTAAAACATGCATAGTCAAAACTGGGACATAAACATGAACAAGTGGTGTAACTTGCCTTGATCCGAGGAGCAATCTACACAACAATACTCCTCAGTGCACTCCGGGCAATCTAACGAAACAAACATGGATCCAATCACAATTTGCACAAAACAAAGTCACGAAGTCGATTATGCATGCATGCAACATGGTAATATGCAAGGATGGATTCGATTCTGACCAAGGGTTTTATCCAGGGGTGTTGTTGGGTTGGGGATGTCATTAGAATCGATTCCCCACAGATTTTAGGTATTTTGGGTTAAACCCTAATTAACCAAGCTCAAAACTAGATCTACAACTCTAATCTACCTCGAGACAGATCTGAACACCCTAAGCATGATATGACAATTTTCTACAGAAGGTCTCGTTGAAACAAAGCCAACGCAACAAGAAACAACTAAAACGGAGTTACCGATAATTTTCTAGAATTAAAATACTCTAATCTATACTTTAAACCCAACTGCAAGATTTCTGTGGTAAAACCGTAATATTATTGTAGATCTGTGTTCTACTCGAAAATATGAATCCAACGGTATATTATACGCAATTTTTGGACTAATATTTGAATTTCCATGAATTTACGAGATTGGAACTATTTGTGCCTATTATAAAAGAAAAAACAAAAGGGCGACCAGTGAGGCGGCGACACGTGGCGGCTCGAGATTGGTCCGCCAGGCGCGTGTGATGCCGACACGGTGGTGACGTGGCATCGACGGGGCGGCTGCCACGCGGCGCGACGCGGTTGGTCGGGCTGTTTGACCGATTGGATCCGTTGGATCCGGATCTGACGGTCGGAGAGGGGGGGTGGCCGGCGGCTTACCGTGGTGGGCGGCGACTGGAGGCGGCGGACGGCGGCGGGGCTCCGGCGATGGTCGGCGGCGGGCGGCGGTGCTTCCCCCGGCATGATGGAGTAGTGGACGATGCGCGACTTCTCCTTGCGTTTCCGTTCCCGAAGGCGGCGTTGGTCCTCCCTCTCCGAGGCGACGGCGAACAGCGGCGGAGGCGGCGGGGCTCCGGCGAGGAATTGGTGGCGGCTCGGCGGAGGTGGCGGCGGAAAGGAGCTAGGGTTTTGGGGAGGCATGCCCGGGCTTAAATATTGACGAAGACTTGGGGCGGGGGTCGTGGACTCCGCTCCGGATTCGTCGGAGGCGGTTGGCGCTGACGCGGCGGCGGCGGTGCGGCTCGAGCCGGACTCGGGGAGGAGGCGGCTGACGGGTGGGGTCGGGGTGTCAGCGGCTACGGGTGGAGGCGGGCTGGCGCGGCTGCTGGGCCGGCTCAGCCGGGCGTCCGCGGTAAGCGCCGCCCGCTTGCGGCGTGCGCGGTGAATAGGAGCGTGCTGGCTTCGGCTGGCCCGCCTAGGTTAGGTTTCCTCTTTTTTTTCATTTCTGATTTGCTATTTGACTAATAACTTTTGCAAACGGACTCCAAATTAGACGAATTTTGTTTCTAAAATTTTGTAAAAGGAAGAGGGTTAGAGTAGGACTTAAAATAACATTTTTGCAAGGGTTTTGGTGGTTCAAAAAGGTTTTACCTCTATAAGGGACTATGGGGTTTAAGAAAATACCTCATGCAACTTTTGATATGTGATGCCATGATGCAATGATATGATGCATGCTTCTAGTAACACCTGAATTGCAAAATTTGGGATGTTACACTTAAGTGTGTGTGCCATGTGTATCATTATGGTTTGGAAAATAACACATGCAATGGCACTCCAATATGTGTCAAACCATGGACAGGAAGCCCAAGAACATGTTTGAATTGAAGTACCACATGTAATGGAGCACCAGTTTGAAAGAGGTTGCATCACCACACCCACTTGAGTGTGTGTGGCCATGTGGATCATTGTGGTTTGGAATAGAACCCATGCAATGGCACTCCAATATGTGTAAAACCATGGTCAGGAATTCTAGGAACATTTTAGAATTCAACTACCAGATGCAATGGAGCACTAGTTTGAAAGAGGTTGCATCACCAAACCCACTTGAGTGTGTGTGGCCATGTGTATCATTATGGTTGGGAAAAGAACGCATGCAATGACACTCCAATTTTTGTCAAACCATGGTCAGGATCCCCATGAGCATGTTGGAATTTAACTACCACATGCAATGGAGCACCAGTTTGAAAGGGGTTGCATCACCACACCCACTTGAGTGTGTGTGTCCATGTGGATCATTGTGGTTTGGAAAAGAACACATGCAATGGAACTCCAATATGAGTCAAACCTTGGTCAAGAAGCCCAAGAATATGTTGGAATTCACCTGACACATGCAATGGAGCACCAGTTTGAAATAGGTTACATTGCCACACCCACTTTAGTCTGTGTGGCCATGTGGATCATTGTGGTTTGGAAAATAACACATGCAATGCTACTCCAATATGTGTCAAACCATGGTGAGGAAGTCCAGGAACATGTTGGAATTCAACTTCCACATGCAATGGAGCACTAGTTTGAAAGAGGTTGTGACGTGGGCATACCCCACAGGTACTCGATTTTGGCATATACGGCCCAGATATGACAAGAGCCCACGACGTTACCAGGGCCCAATACAGGATTCGGGTGACTCACGAAGACTTCGATTGCTTGCAGCACAAGACGAAGCTTAAGATAGAAAGTTTAAAGGGACAAACCCTAATCTGTAACCGACTCGACCTGCTACCCGAGACCTAGTCTATCTATATAAAGGCTAGGAGGTGCAGGCGAGGAGGTCAAACACAACCCTAGTTTCCACAACCATCGCCAGATTGCATCTATGCACCCCTGTAACTTTTGACTCCCTCTATAATTCTAAGAGCAGACAAGCAGGACTAGGGACCTCTACAAGGCCTGAACCTGGGTAAGCCTTGTGTCCCTGTGTGCTTCTTTGCTAGCCGATTGATGCCTCCAGTGCTCCCTCCTTCTCCAAAACTCAAGTCCATAACAATGGGCATTGACGAGTTAAACCCTTGTCAATTGGCGCGGACTGTGGGGATTGGGAGTGTTGATGTCGCTTCTTCGGCCCCGTCAACCCCATCTACAACTCTGCAACAACGGAGATTCTCAGCTCTTCGGCGCTTTTTACTTCACCGTCCACACGCGTGGCCACTTGCCCAGCTTTCGAGTCCGTGGGAGACGAGATCGACTTGGCTATTGGGAGCTTACACTTCCATGTTGGTCAGCTGGGCACACTTTGCCTCACTGACCAGTCGACGGCTCCTGCGATTGCTCCAACATCATGGTTTCCACCACCAATCGGTACCCTCAGCGAGATCAACGCCTCGACAACAGTCAGAGGTACGGACAACGATAGCAGTCGCGGATCTGATCTGGGTGACCTGGCCAGAGGATGGAGCCTACAGCTCCGGATCTGAGAGTTGCTTGAGCAATAGCTTCCCCAATCACTTCATGTGCGCCGTCATCAACACGGGCGACACCGATGTCAATCACGACAACACCAACACTGGTCCATCTAATGGTGGCCCCGCCAACGGCGTGCCCGTCAACAGCGCACCCGTCAACAACGGGATAGACGGGAACCCGAGCCTCACGGCGAATAAGCCGAAGAGCGCGTGCTAACCGATCTCAATGACAACAAGTGGGCCTGCTGTCGAGAAGCTCTGTGGGGCAATCCTCTACCCCCAAACTCATCACAGGACATGCTGATGGGCTACCATTGGCTGCTCAAGGAGGAATTCAAGCGCCAGCAACAAGTAATCGTGCAACTCGACGCGCCTAGGAAGGCACCAGACGAGTCGAGTCTTCGACGGGCTTAGCTCTCTCCCACGGAGGATCCTCCTCCAAGGGCAACGACTACGTGGCCACTAAACGTCGATCTCGACTAGCCCACCTCACCCACAAGGAATGCGAAGAATCTGCGAAAGTCCTCGACTTCGGCTCTATGACGGTGGATACATGGGGCAACATGCTCCCAAAGACACCGCAAGCAGCGGTGACAGCGGCCACCATGTACCTCCTCAATAACCAGTCGCTAGCTGGAGATCCGCGAGCTACCATGCACCGATATACGATCGCAGGCTTGGGGCTAGTCGAGGCCGCCCTCGTCAAGGAGACGACGCCAGAGCCGAAAAAAGGTAAAGCTATGGAAAAATATTACTACTCGTACTCCTCCAGCGACGACAGTCATGATCTGTCACGGCGAGGTCGCTCATGGCGGCACGACCGCGACTACGACACGCGTGATGACATCATGCAGCGCAAGGTCGACAAGAAGTGGGCGAAGCGTGCTCGTTCGACTGACTCGGAAGACAACGAGGTGGAGCTCTGCGGTGCCAGATGCTTCAGCAGAGCAATCAGGCAGAATCGAATGCCTAAGGGGTTCAAACTCCCATCGGAGAACCCAAAATTTGACGGCCTACAGGACCCAAAGATCTGGCTGGAGGATCACATCTCCTCTGTCAGGTTACATGGCGGAAGCTCAAGCATGGCAATCCAATGCATGCAGCTACAGCTGCAAGGCACCGCCCGCGCATGGCTCAACAATCTCCCGTGGGATCCATTCGCAGCTGGGAGGAGCTGGTCTACAACTTCGTGCGCAACTTCAAGGGAACCTATAAAAGGACCGTGTCAATCGAAGAATTAAGAGGCTACCATCAAAGGTCCGGTGAGTCGCTGCGCTCGTACATCCAGAAGTGGTCCATCATCAAGAACTCCACAGAAAATATCTCAGAGGACCGTGCAATCAACGTGTTCAACGGCAGTGTTTGCCGTATAGAGCTCAGGGAGGACCTGGGCCGCTCGAAGCCCAAAACAATTGACCACCTGATGGAGATCGCTAATTGGTGGGCAGACGGAGCGGCCTCTATGAAAAACCGTACCTACTCCGACGATGACGGCGACCTTGGGTGCAGACGCAATCGCCGAGGGAAACGTGGAATGCGCTCCTACGAAGACCACGAAGATGTCAACATGGTCGTGGCTGGCTACACCGACAAACGCGACAACAACCGCAATAGCGCATACCGTAGTGGTGGATACCACGACAGTGAGAAAACCATGCAAGTGTGGCAACGCCGCACTGGTGACGACGCGCCTAGGCATTCCATCCAGGAAAAATTGTCCGGACCATGCACAGTACACTTCTACATCGATAAGCAGGACGACAAGAAAAAGTCCAGCCACCTCCTCAAGGACTACTGCGAGTTCCTCAAGCTCCACGAAGGCCTGGCCAAAATGAATCGCGACGCGATCAACCAGGGATACAGAGCTGCCCCGGGCGCCGTGGCTCACGGAGCACCAACACCGCCACCTGCGTCTACACAAGTCCAGAACCATGGAGGCGAAGCGTACCCCTGACCACTAGGAAACATGGGGATGATCCAAAAAGGGTGTCCCTCAAATCGAGTGCATAAGGCAACTAGTCGGCAAGTCAATCTGGCGATAAACTCTCCACCTTCCACCACTGAGTACCTCAGTAGAAGCGAGTCCTGCATCACCTTAGACAAGCGCAACCACCCGCGTCAAGTACCTCATCCAGCCCACTATCCCCTCGTACTCGAGGCACAGATCGGGGGCTTCGATATGAGTCGCGTCTTCATGGACGGTGGAAGCGACATCAACCTCATGTTCGCAAGTACCTTGAGCGTGATGTGAATTCCTCTGACATGTCTGGAAGTTTCAGACACGACGTTCCACGGCATCGTCCCAAGGAAGGGAGTGTACCCCCCGGGAAAAATCAACCTCGACGTCATCTTTGGCACGCCGCAAAATTTCCGGCGAGAACGCATCGACTTCGAAGTCGTTGACTGGCCCTCACAGTACCACTGCAGCCTCGGACGTGTCGTGTTCTCGAGGTTCATGGCCGTACCACACTACGCTTATCTACAGATGAAGATGCTAGGCCCAAACGGCGTCATCACAATCAACGGAAGCTTCGAGAGGTCCGATAGCTACGACAAGGAATTCAATAGAATCTCCCAGTCCTGCGGCATGTAAGAGGAACTCGCAAGGTTGAAGGAGTCGGCAGACAACAGTCTGCCTGCCCTGAGCAAGCTAAGCTCACCCGACATCTCCTTCGACTCGTCGGTGCACACCAAGAAAGTCTAGGTCCACCCAATGGACCCAGCCAAGACGACCCTCATCGCCAACAACTTGAGTTCCGCATAGGAACTCACGCTCGTCGAGTTCCTCCGTGAGCACTAGGAAATCTTTGCCTGGTGTCCAGCGGACATGCCAGGAGTTCCCAGGGAATTCGCCGAGCACTCACTCAACGTGAATCCAGACGCAAGGCCAGTCAAGCAGACAATATGGCGACTATCTGAACCAAGAGCAAAAGCGGTTGGTATGGAGATCAATAGACTCCTCGACGCAAATTTCATACGCGAGATCAAGGAAAGCACCTAGCTCGCAAACACAGTGCTGGTGCCTAAAATGGACACGGATATCCTGCGGATGTGAGTGGACTTCACCTCCTTGAACAAGCACTGCCCGAAGGATCACTTCCCGTTGCCACGGATCGATCAAATAATCGACTCCACTACAGGATGCGAGTGCCTCTGCTTCCTTGATGCCTACTCAAGCTACAATCAGATTCGAATGAAGGAGGAAGACCAAGAAAAATCGGCGTTCACAACACCCTTTGGTGTGTTCTGTTACAACACGATGCCCTTCAGGCTAAAAAACGCCGGAGCCACCTACCAGCGATGTATGCAGGCCTGCCTCAAGAACCAACTTGGTCGCAATATCCAAGTCTACGTCGATGACATCATCATCAAAACCAAAGAGGAGGCCATGTTAATCGATGATCTCCGCGAGACTTTTGATAACCTCGATCACTATCGGATGTAGCTCAATCTAGACAAATGCGCCTTCAGCGTACCACCTAGACAATTACTTGGGTATCTCATCTCTGTGAGAGGGATCGAAGCAAACCTGAAGAAAATAAAAGCCATACTGGCCATGAAGAAGCCAAAGCACGTAAAAGGCATCCAACAACTGGCTGGGCGAATCGTGGCGCTCAGTTTATTCATCAGTCGAATGGGCGAAAAGGCATTCGAGGACCTCGAGCGCCTGCTATCCATGTTGCCAGTATTGGTCACACCTCGTGAAAAGGAGCCATTGTTGCTTTACATCTCCTCCACCAACCAGGTGGTCAACACTGTGCTTGTGGTGGAGCGAGCCAAAGAAAACAAAGTCCACAGGGTCAGCGCCCAGTATACTACCTCAACGAGGTGCTCACACCAACGAAACAATGGTACCCGCACTACCAGAAGTTGGCGTACGGCGTCTTTATGACAGCTAGGCGACTACGCCACTACTTCTAGGAGCATCCAATCGTGGTGGTAAACGATGCCCCGCTCGGGCACATACTCAATAATCCTGACGCCACTGGACGAGTCACGCTTTGGGGAATCGAACTGTCTCCATGAGACATCACATACGAGAAGCGCGACGCGATAAAATCGCAAGTCCTCCTGGACTTCCTGGTGCATTAGATGGAGAACCAACTCCCCGAAAAACCAGATATGTCCTATCTTTCGACAATGCACTTCGACGGGTCCAAGCGAAAAGACAGAGCTGGCGCGGGCGTCATACTGACATCGCCCCAAGGAGACAAGTTGAAGTATGTTCTGCGAATGCAGTTCACAACCTCCAATAACGAAGATGAATATGAAGACTTGATCCATGGAATGCAGATGGAGAAAACCTGTGGCTCCAAGAGGCTCATCATCTACGGCGACTCCAAGCTAGTTGTCAATCGAACAATGCATGAGTGCAACGCTCTAAGCGACAACATGATTGCTTATCGCGACCTCTACGACACACTTGAGGGAGAATTTGACGGCTGTGAGCTACAACATGTTGGCCGCGAAAGCAATGAAGAAGCGAATATGCTCACCAATATCGGCTCCACCTGCGCCCCAATACCACCTGGGGTAATTTTAGAGCGCATCTGCGAACGCTCAATCAAGACCAAGGCTCCAGAGAAGAAGGAAAGCACGTCAACCGACTCGGGGGCTGCACCACCCAACAAGCCAGTGGAACTTGATGACGCGGAGCCCGATACAGGACTTGAAGGCCCAATGAGGTCATGATGATCGAGCCATCTTGGATGCAACCGTATATCACATAACTGCTCAGTAAAAGGCTGCCAGATGACCCGACTGACACACGACACCTAGCATGACGATCCAATGCATTCGCCCTCATCAATGGCGAACTGTACAAGTGCATCATCACAGGAGTCCTCCAACAGTGCGTCTCCAACAGGGACAGAAGAGAAATCCTCCTCGACATACACGAAGGCACTTGCGGACACCATGCCGACAGTCGCGCTCTTGTCGCCAAAGCTCCACGAGTCGCATTCTACTGGCCAATGGCCATGCGCGACACCAAGGACATCGTCCAGTGCTGCAACGCTTGCCAGCGATTTTTGGCCAAACCGCACACACCAGGCGCGGAGCTTAGACCAATACCAGTGGCCTAGCCCTTCGCACAATGGGGACTCGACATGGTCGGCAAGCTCCCGAGGTCCTCACAAGGAGGCTACATCTACCTCTTATTTGCGGTCGACAAATTCACCAAGTGGATCGACGCCATGCCGGTGGCGAATCAATCAGGAGCCAGCGCCGTTAAGTTCTCTGAGTCCATCGTCTACCGCTTTGGAGTGCCACATAGCATCATCACGGACAATGGGACGAACTTCACCACCAAGGAGTTCTGCGAAAACCTGGGAATCAATATTAGCTACGCCTCGTGGCTCACCCTCAAACCAACGGTCAAGTTGAAAAGGCCAACAGCTTTGTCTACGGTGGAATCAAGAAACGACTCCTTCGGCCACTCAAACAAGCCGCTGGGTGCTGGCCGGACAAGCTGCAATCTGTACTTTGGAGCCTATGCACAACTCCAAATAGCACCACGGGCTACACTCCGTTCTTCATGGTGCATGGTGCTGAAGCGGTGTTACCCGCAGAAGTATGATACAAAGCCCTACGGGTGCTTGCATACAACGAGAAGGAGTCAACTCTCGCACTCGAAGACTCCGTCGACCTCCTTGACAAGGCACGCAAAATTGTAGCGGAGATATCCACAATCTACTAGCAGAGCCTTCACAACTACCACAACAGAAAACTACACCCCAGATCCTTCGTCGAAGGAGACCTGGTCCTGTGACTAAAGCAACAAGGGCATCTCAAGTTTGACTCCCCTTGGGAAGGACCTTATGTGATTACCGAAGTAATCCCAGGTGGCGCTTATCGCCTTAAAGATTTCAAGAGCGGAGTCGCACACTCCAACCCCTGGAACGTCGCGCAGCTGCGCCGTTTCTACCCTTAGATGTTTTTACTTTACAAATAAGGCTATTTAGCCACATATCGTACCTCGTACTATTCTGCGAATAAAATAAAGCTAAGTGCCGCAAAACTCTGTGTATTTTCTATTTTTCTTGCAATTTTATCACTAGGGGGCCGTGCCACCCTTTACACCTTCATTCCACGCACAAATCACAGTAACCACCTGCAACGCACTGATAGGTTGGCAAGGTGCTGAGATAAATACATGTCAGGCTAATGAAAGGGAACTGCAGAGTACAACACACTCGCAAATAATACAAGCTAGCAAGCTCTTCACATATTAATGAGTATTAATTACACCCACCACAACCATATGAACTTTACAACACTTATACATCTATGTACAGGATACAAATTACGCTACTGCTGCAACAGAAGAACATTTGTCTGCTCTTCAAAGAAGTCGACGATGTCCTCTGCTGGCCGATATACCGCCTGATAATCCAGTACCATGTCCCAAGTCATCCTTTCTGGCGGCGGCGGCGGTCCTGCAGATAGACGCGATGTACACATCTGGCCTATGCAGTCGCACCAGTGACATCGCAACCTTGGCATCGGCAACCAACTGCTGTCGCACGCACTCGTGTACCGCGGTGATGTCTTGAAACTTTGCCAGGAGAGCCAACAGGCTTGAAGGCACCACGCCGAGAGGAAACATTGCTTGGAAAATATGCCTAAGGCACGACTGCGCTTTCTTCAAGTATTAAAGCACTCGCGAGGAACGATCCTGTACCGTCGCCAGCGCGACTGCACGGTCGTGGTGCACGCAAAAGTATCCACTAGCCTATAGCTGCTCCTGAGTTAGGTCATTCATCCAAATGGCCACCCGGTCCTTCTCATCCGCGGATGGCGAGCACTAACAACTACAAAACGCAATATAAAAAAATATAAGCGAAGGCATCGCCGCGAATGGCTAAAGAAAGGATAAGAAGACAGAGAGCTAACATTTAAAGTGCTCGTTCAGTTGAGAAACCTCGTCGAGAAGATACTTTTCGCGAGCGGTGGCCTTCTCCGCCTTCAACTTCCACACATCCGCGTTACCGTGGATGATGGGCAACTCCCGTTCCAACTACTTAATATGGTTGCGCATCCACGAAAGAAGCGACAACCCCTCCACCTTTGAACGTGGATGCGCTGCGTTTTCATCGGTGGGAGAAGAGTCACGAGGATCACTCGAAGGACCCTATGACAATCAAACAAGAAGCAAATAAGGGAACAAGAATATATTGATAAAAGTACGAATGCATTCAAACAAAACAAAGTATTGACAGGGACACTCCCACGAAAGCATGATTCAGACAAAAGAAAGCTACAACTATTACAGAATGGCAACTAAGGAGCAATCTGGTTTTTCGACTTGGACTTCGACTTCAGGGGACTCATCGAATCCATGGCAGCCTCTAACGCCACATACTTTCCGGTGGTAGCCCCAGACGCCACAGTCTTCGCCGTCTTCACTCAGTACAGCTCCACAGAGTATTTTGCGACTGTATTGATGAGCTGAGGCCCATACTTACCACAACCAGTAGCGAAGGGAGCAAACACTACATGTTGGCCATCCGCATTGACATGCATTGCCGTGGAGATCATGCTGGGGTCCAACTCCACGCCATGGGCTTGCGCCATCGTGAGTGCCATGGCGGCACCGATAGACCATTGGGAGTTCTTGAAATCCATGGGAATACCTTCGGTGAAGGATTCCACTAGGTCATCAAGATTGTCAATTAGGATGGCCTTTGGGGTCAGGTCCTTCTAGAGACGGCTCAGCCCTTTGGATTTTCCCAGCGTCTCTTCAAGGGAGACACCGCGATCCTCGACTGTGGCCACGACGCCAGCAAGAGCATCCTCGCGGCGCAAGGCCTGGGCATCGAAGCTCACACCAGCGGCATCTGAAGAATACAAAGTGTCAGCATAAGGATAAGCAAACCAAGATAGGGACAATACAAGTTAAGCAGTGCAAGTACATGAGAGCGCCTTTGCAGTCGAGAAAAGTTGTTCCGCGAACAACTTCTCCCTCTCAGTAGCAGAAGCGCGTAGGTCTTCCTCACACTTCTGCGACTCCTCCAGGGCTGTGATTGCCTCATCGCGCTTTTTCTCTGCCGCAACAAGCCCCTTTTTGAGGGAAGTAAAGCGAGGAAGAAGTTCATTATTCTCACCTACAAAGGACAGAGCACGGGACGTACATGAGTCTACAAATTTTAATACAAACAAGAGTGAAGAAACAACGATTAGAGCAAACCTTCGACTACACAATGGCGGTTGTCTAGCAAGGCGTGCTGTCGACCCAAAGAAACTACTTGCTCTGTGAGGCGAGTAGAATCCTTCACGATGGGCTACATCAAAAGAAAACAAAGCTTCAACATCAACAAAAAGGCACAAACTCCACAATTTGACTGCCAATGGAAAACGATACACACGTGTTCTTCTAGAGAATCTGAAGGTGCCTATCGGGTAGGCGTCCGTGCAACCATCTGGTGCGCCCCAACATGAGGGGAACTCGAAGAGTTGGCGCCGGAGCGGGCTGCCACCGGAGGAGAAGGTGACTGTTTGGCCACCTCTTTGTTCTTGGAGTCTGCGACTCTAGACTCTTTGACAAATTCGACATCGTCGGATGACAACGATACTATTTGGCTGCAAAACAGGCCGACGCGCCACTTCAGAAAAAGAAGTTTCGAAGAAAACAAGACAAACTCACGGATATAAAACTCACCAGTTAGATTTGTCAAGGTCAAAGGAGTCATCCGACGACTCCTTCGGCAACCTCAGCTTCTTTCGAGCAGGAGGAGCCATGGCATATACAGGCACGACGGGGATCGGCTCCTCCATAGCAGCAGGAGATCGCTCCAGTGTCGTCGGTGAAGAAGCGTAAGAATCCTTGCTGCGGGAGCGCTTGCGAGTCCCGTGGCCACTGGACTCGATGGCTTCCTCCTCTTCTTCAATCGGGACAGTCGAATTCGACTCGTCCTCTTCCACTGTTTCATGCGAGATAATCCCTCCAGGCTGAGGAGGCAAGCTGGTAGCAACTTCCTAGTCCTAAAATTAGAAGAAACATCAGTATGAATCAAGCGCTTGGCATGCAATCGAAAAAATGCAGACTACATCACATGAAAATTCTACCTCAGGCGGAGGGTTATTGGCATCGAAAGGAGGCACGACTGATTCGCCTGGGAGATCCTCCTTGGCAGTGAACTTGGTCACCAGCCGCAACCTCCTGTCTACCTCACCCACAGAAATGCCCCTCCGTAGATATGCGAGTGACATCGCCAGCACCGATCCAGCGGTACATCAGATTAGCTCTAGCCTACAGAGGCTGAATATGGTGGCGCAGCCACGTGCGAATGAGTGTAGCGCCAACTTCTTCTCTGCCTATACGAACTTTGAGGTCATAGACACGCTTATACAGCATCTCCGTCTCCTCAGACTCACCGGGCATCACGATGTTCTTCCAGGAACGCCTCCTCTTGCAGGCTGCCACGGGATCGAAGGGCGCGAGTCCGTAGTGCTCTCCATCGGCCTTCTGGTCACGGATGTAGAACCACTTGTCTCTCCATCCTTGGACAAATGCGGTGAGATTGATATCGAAGTAAGTGGCGGAGGAGTCGACGTGGATCCCACAGCCTCCTACGTCGTAGACTACCGAACCAGACTTTGACTAACGTTTGAGCTTTAAAATCTTCTTGAAGAGACCAAAGTGTGGCTCAACTATGAGCTAGCACACGCAAAGGGTGATGAAACAAGTGATGTGGAGAATTGAATTTGGGGATAGCTGATGCAGCTGGAGCCCATAGAAATAGAGAAGACCCCTAAAGAAAGGATGCATGGGAAGAGAGAGAGACAGCGGATGATGAACGCAAGGAACATCACTCGAAAACCCGGAGGAGGAACGGGAATTACCTCCTCACCAGGCACGCGGGAGTCGTCTTCCGCGGGAGGAAGTGCTCCATCTTGACGGAGGTTAAACAACTCCACGGGCTTGATGATGGATGGGCGCCCGGACCCATTGGTGACGCGAGTCCCCGAGCCCTTGTTCTTCCCAGTGCCGACGACGCTGGTGCCCATGGTGGTGGTGCCTCCCATCTTCTTGGCAGTAACAATGGCGGCCGCAGATCTAGCGGCGGAACCTCCTTTCTTCTTACCCATCTTGCGATTGTGATGCGAGTGAAGGAAGTAACTGGGGAAGACACGAAGCTGGTCCAGTGCCATGGAGAAGATGTGCACAAAGGAGCAGTGAGAATAGCAATGGTGAAGGAAGCGCGAGCAAGAAGAGAGATATGGGGAATTACCGCATGGTGTATCCCTACTTAACCACTTAGCAGATGACATCCAACGGTCAGTACAAAACCTACCAGACACGTGGCGCACATCGTCACTGACGTGTGGCAAGGGTAAAACGCGAACCATCCCCCACTACTCCCATTATGCGCAGAAATCGAGGAGACACAGTTAAAACAGAAGATTACGCACGCCCAGTCAAATCGAAGTCAGAAAGTGGGACCCACTACTCGTCACATCCCGTCAAAGCCGCTCACGTGGGCAGCTGAAGTAATCTCGTCATCAGCACTAACGTCATGAGTTCTAGTAGAAGAACATTTTGATTAATTTAGTCCTTACTCAAGTCTACGACTCAACCAAGCACTCGGGGGCTACTCCTAACAGGAGCACTGGCCACGCACCCAAAAGAATTTATATGCAGGTATCCAAGCTTCACGAAAACCCTTCACTTGAATCGACAATTCGAATGTGAACTCTGGGTTACTCCCATAGGGAGTGCTAGAAGCACATTCGACTGAAACAAGCAAATAAAGACGACAACTATCGCAAAGTACTTATAGTCCCCACTCGAGTTTATGACTCGAATAGGCACTCGGGGGCTACTCCCATAGGGAGCGCTAGCCGTGCACCCTATGATTATTTTCTTATATGTTACATCGTGTGTTGATAATATCCACACTCGAATCCTATGGCGACTCCGCCTGATGTTTTACCTACAAAGAGACTACATCTCCTGGGTCGCCCAAATCATCTCCACAATGGTAAAAGTTTGGATGCCATGCTTACATGGTGAAGATAAGACCTGGATAAAGGCCTGGAAACACATCTGCTGTGCACTACCAAAAATATATCCGTTCCTCCAGGTACGACGAATATTCCTTGACGGACGCATCGAGTCCTCACATTTACATACTGGAATTCGACTCCTGTAAGACCTCCGCAGCCTGAGTCGAATTACACCAGCACTTTTCCAAATTCGAGTCCAGGGACTCGAGCTTGAGTAGATTACGTTGTCTTGCCCTAAGGCAGTTAACTGATCCCGATACATCGGATAAATCAGCCACATATATCAACAATCCCTATGATATCAATCAAAGCACTCGAAAATATGCTCAATTATGCACTCGATGGGCTTCATAAAGTCTCCACTCGAATCTATGATTCTACTAGACACTCGGGGGGCTACTGACATGGGCATACCCCACAAGTACTCGAGTTTGGTATATACGGCCCAGATATGACAAGAGCCCACAACGCTACCAAGGCCCAATACAGGATTCGGGTGACTCATGGAGACTTCGATTGCTTGCAGCACAAGACGAATCTTAAGATAGAAAGTTTAAAGGGACAAACCCTAATCTGTAACCGACTCGACCTGCTACCCGAGACCTAGCCTATCTATATAAAGGCTAGGAAGGGGCGGCGAGGAGGGAAAACACCACCCTAGTTTCAACAACCATCACCAGATTGTATCTGGGAACCCCCTGTAACTTTTGACTCCCTCGATAATTCCAAGAGCAGACAAGCAGGAGTAGGGACCTCTACGAGGCCTGAACCTGGGTAAACCTTGCGTCCCTGTGTGCTTGTTTGCTAGCTGATTGATGCCTCCAGCGCTCCCTCCTTCTCCAAATACAAAGTCCATAACAATGGGCATTGCCGAGTGTGTGTGTGGCCATGTGTATCATTATGGTTTTGAAAAGAAACACATGCAATGGCACTCCAATATGTGTCAAACCATGGTCAAGAAGCGTAGGCACATGTTGGAAGTCAACTGCCAAATGCAATGGAGCACTAGTTTGAAACATGTTGCTTCACCACACCCACTTGGGTGTGTGTGGCCATGTGGATCATTGTAGTTTGGAAAAAAACACATGAAATGGCACTCCAATTTGTGTGAAACTATGGTCAGGATCCACAAGAACATGTTGGAATTCAACTTCAACATGCAATGGAGTAGTAGTTTGAAAGAGATTGCATGAACACACCCACTTGAGTGGGTGGCCTTGTGGGTCATTGTTGTTTGGAAAACAACACGTGCAATGACACTCCAATATGTGCCAAACCATGGTCAAGAAGCCCAGGAAAATGTTGGATTTCAACTACCACATGCAATGGAGCACTAATTTGAAAGAGGTTGGATCACCACACCTAGTTGAGTGTGTGTGGCCATGTGGATTATTGTGGTTTGGAAAAAAACACATGTAATGGCCCTCCAATATGTGTCAAACCATGGTTAGGAACCCCATGAACATGTCGGAATTCAACTGCCACATGCAATGGAGCCCCCGTTTGAAAGAGGTTGCATCACCACACCCACTTGAGTGTGTGCGACCATGTGGACTGTTGTGGTTTGGAAAATAACACATGTAATTGCACTCCAATATGTGTCAAACCATGGTTAGGAACCCCATCAAAATGTCGGAATTATACTGCCACATGCAATGGAGAACCAGTTTGAAAGAGGTTGCATTACCACATCCACTTGAGTGTGTGTGGCCATGTGGATCATTGTGGTTTGTAATAGAACACATGAAATGGCACTCCAATATGTGCCAAGCCATGGTCAGGAAGACTAGGAACATGTTGGAATTCAACTGCCACATGCAACGGAGCACCCGTTTGAACGAGGCTGCATCACCACATCCACTTGAGTGTGTGTGGCCATGTGGATCATTGTGGTTTGGAAAAGAACACATGCAATGGCAGTCCAATATGTGTCAAACCATGGTCAGGAAGCCTAGGAATATGTTGGAAATCAACTGCCACATGCAATGGAGTACCATCTTGAAAGAGGTTGCATCACCACACCCACTTGAGTGTATGTGGACATGTGGATCATTGTGGTTTGGAAAAGAATGCATCAATGGCACTCCAATATGTGTAAAAACCATGGTCAGGAACCCCAGAAACATGTTGGAATTCAACTACCACATGCAAAGGGAGCACCAGTTTTAAAGAGGTTCCTTCACCACACCCACTTGAGTGTGTGTGTCCATGTTGATCATTGTGGGTTGGAAAAGAAAACAAGCAATGGCACTCCAATATGTGTCAAAACTTGGTTACATCCCCACGAATATGTTGGAATTCAACTGCAACATGCAATGGAGCACTAGTTTGAAAGAAGTTGCATCACCACACCCACTTGAGTGTGTGTGGCCTTGTGGGTCATTGTTGTTTGGAAACAGATCACATGCAATGTCACTCCAATATATGTCAAAACTTGGTAATGGAACCCTAGGAACATGTTGGAATTCAACTGCCACCAGTTTGAAAGAGGTTGCATCACCACACCCACTTGAGTGTGTGTGGCCATGTGGGTCATTGTAGTTTGGAAAATAACACATGCAATGGCACCCCAATATGTGTCAAACCATGGTCAAGAATCCCAAGAACATGTTGGAATTCAACTCCCACATGCAATGGAGCACCAGTTTGAAAGAGGTTTCATCACCACACACAATTGAGTGTGTGTGGCCATGTGGATCATTATGGATTGGAATAGAACACATGCAATGGCACTCAAATATGTGCCAAACCATGAACATGAAGCCTAGGAACATGTTAGAATTCAACAGCAACATCCAGTGGCGCACCATTTTGGAAGAGGTTGAATCACCACACTCACTTGATTGTGTATGCCCATGTGGATCATTGTGGTTTGGAAAATAACACACGCAATGGCACTCCAATATGTGTCAAACCATGGTCGCGAGGTCCAGGAACATGTTGGAATTCAACTACCACATGCAATAGAGCACTAGTTTGAAAGCGGTTGCATCTCCACACCCACTTGAGTGTGTGTGTACATGTGTATCATTATGATTAGGAAAAGAACACATGCAATGGCACTCCAATATGTGTCGAACCATGGCCAGGAAGCGCATGAACATGTTGGAATTCAACTCCGACATGCAAAGGAGCACCAGTTTGAAAGAGGTTGCATCACCACACCCACTTTAGTGTGTGTGGACATGTGGATCATTGTGGTTTGGAAAATACCACATGCAATGACACTCCAATATGTGTCAAAGCATGGTCAGGAAGTCCAGGACCATGTTGGAATTCAACTACCACATGCAATGGAGCACTAGTTTGAAAGAGGTTGCATCACCATACCCACTTGAGTGTGTGTGCTCATGTGTATCATTATGGTTTGGAAAAGAACACATGCAATGGCACTCCAATATGTGTCAAACCATGGTCAGGAAGCCCATGAACATGTTGGAATTCAACTCCCACATGCAATGGAGCACCAGTTTGAAAGAGGTTGCTTCACCACACCAACTTGAGTGTGTGTGGCCATCTGGATCATTGTGGTTTGGAAAAAACACATGCAATGGAACTCTAATATGTGTCAACACTATGGCCAGCATCCGTAGGAACATGTTGGAACACAACTGCAACATGCAATGGAGCACTAGTTTGAAAGCGGTTGCATCACCACACCCACTTGAGTGTGTGTGGCCTTGTGGGTATTTGTTGTTTGGAAAAATGTAACTACCTCGGTGAATTACGCTCTTAGTTACATGCCTGGATGAGCAAAAGTGGTTAAAATAGTACGGTGGGGCCCGGGGCCACTCACAGTAGACCTTTCGGCCGTCCTAACCACTTTCAGAGCATCGGGAAAAGAACGAGCGGCGTAATCGGCAGGCGAAGGGATCAGATACATACACAAGTGAGTATGTATGCAAGCCACATACAACAGTCCTTAGAGCCATTCCATCTAAAAGAAATGGAAATATTGCAACGCCATACGGCAAGATTAAAATATCCTAGATAGAGATAATATTTCAGGATAGCTCCTCATACATCAAACATCAGAGTATCAGGCGGAAGCGGAAAACAAGATCCGAGTATGGATAAGAAGCAAATCGGCATAAGATGCCACATAAATAAACACATCCCGCCCACAGATCTCACGGATCCCCGTTCCTGGAATCTCTACACCGAGTGATCATTGCCAACATCATCCGTCTCCTCCACCCAGTATCCTTCTTGCGAGTACTCCTGTTCATCTGAATCAAACAATTTATCGTGTGAGACCCTAGGGGTACTCAGCAAGTCTTTATGCCTCTAAAGGGGACACAACCTGGGGTGACGCAATTGCAGCAAAAGATAATAACTAACAAATCTATAGATACTCGCTAACCACCTGACTAACCAATGATAGACGGATGTCCGTGAATTTAGAACAACAGTTATAATAGTATAATTAACAGATCCATTCCCCTCTCGCTTACCAACGAGGAAGCGGACGAACAAACCCCATCCGTTGGCAGTTTTATTAACCATTTCATGAGTATTGCACTATTTACTAGTCAGGTACTTAGTCAATTTAAAAGCGGTACTTTAATTAGACTTGTCTATGATCGAGAAACTGTGCTCCAAGTCGTCCATAACCGCGGACACGGCTTTCAGAAAGATTTATCCTGCAGGGGTGCACGAATAGCAACACACACTCGATCAACCTCGGAAAAACCAACTCAAAATCCAACGAGGCATTCACGACAAAGCACTCATAGGATTCAGAAATATTTCAGGGGGCCACCCCATTAAGCTACCCGCAACGAAGTTGGCCGGCTCCGAGACGGACCCAAGGTTTGTGTCAATGGCTGTAAACGACTGGGAACCCGAAAGTGTGACTGGGCTTGTCGATACCGCGAAAACATTCCACGATCCAAAACAGTACAAGTGCTCCCCGCACAATCTTAATAAAGCAGTAACATGGCATAAGTACAGGATAGTAATAAAGCCCCAAACTACTTTGTGGCCCCAAGAAATAAGAATGAATCAAGCTCTGGCTCAGGGGGGTCCATAAGGCCTCCCGGATGTGGATAGTGCAAATTGTCAAGGAACAGGAATCAAGTACTCGGGGTCCTACGGGACACAAGTGAGCATGAAAAACCAAATAGCAGATATTGCTCACCGGTGCCTCTTTCATTAGTTATCCCATTACTACTCAGGTTATGTTGTTTAGGTACCTCATTATTCATCAGACACTCACATACCCTACACATGCTTTTCTACGACTCGCATGGCTCAAACAACTCCTGTAGTAATGGCTCATGGGATGGAGGAACAAGCTTCGGTGGGGTTTAAAAGTAAAGGCTATGTAGTACTTGGGATTCAATTTAATGCAATCGTGACTCAATGATGCAAGAATAAGATAGAGGCAATAGGTACTATATGTATGCAAGCATGTGGTAGTGCTTGCCTGGAAGCTCAGTTGAAGCGAGAGATGGATCTGGGTAGAACTCCTGTGATTCCTGGTAATTCTCCTGCTGAGCGTCTATTCGAAGAAGAGCCAAACAAACAAGGGCTAACATAAATAAGGTGCACAAGAATATGAATTAAAATGCAACAAGCAAACAAGCATGCCATGATGAATGATGCACAATTTACATGGCATTAAAGTAGCATGGCAAGGGTGAGGTGTGGTACAAGAATAAAGCATTTTATTAATTATTTAACCAAGTTTTATTGCCATAAAGAGTTCTGATTTTTAAATATGGCATGATTCATGCTTCAATTCAGAACAAGTAATGCATAGATAGAACGGGCTCGTCGCGCTGATCGATTTAGACATATTATTTGTCAAATTTGGAGTTATAGAATTAAAGTTATTAATTTATTAAGAAAAGGGCATTTTATTGTAATTTTAATCATCTCGGAAATTTAAAGTGTTCCAACATTATTTTGAATAGCATATTTGAATTCCTCACATTTTTCTGATTCAAAAACATATATCATTTGTATTATTTAGATTTATCAATTAAAACTTATTATTTTCTGGAATTAAAACATATTTATCAATTTCTGAAATTATTTTTATTAACAGAAAAAGATCGCAGAACTTTTTGGCACCCAGAGACAGCTAGCCACAGCGGCTGACAGTGGGCCAACCGCTGACTCAGCACAGGTGACGCGGCGAGATTGGCGCGAGGACTTTTGCCACCGCAGGGTGAGTTAGCCGGTGCGGCTGTTAGGTGGGACCGGCGTCCGGCGGGGCCACCGCGCGCGCGACCCAGCCAGGGCTTGCCACGCGGCTGATCCGGAGAGGCGCGGGCATGAAACACAGGTTTCCGGGGTGCCTTTTTGTGAAGATCCCACGACCGCTGTTGTGTGGGGTTAGAGGTTACCGGAGGGACTGCGGGTTGGCTTATTCAAAAGGCGGGGGCTAAACTGTAAAACGGTGCTGGCTGCTGCTGCTCTCTGAAGGAATCGGGCCGTGCCGGCGGCGGTTCCGACCATCTTCCGTCGACGGTGGCGACGACTCCGCTGGGTATCTTGCATCGCGGTAAAAACCAAAGTTGTAGAGGGGATAAATCTCTAAATCTTTCGTTAATGAGATTTCCGCAGCGATGGATCCGGTTGTCCGAGATCTGGACGCGAAAAATGGCGCGCGCGGTGTCTGCTGCTGTTGTGGTAAACTGACGAACGGCGGTGTCGGCCAGCGAACTGACAGAGAAGAACCCGGCTGGCGGCGCGACTGGCGGGGAGCATTTCGGCGAAACGGCCAGCTGAAACGGCCAGCTGAAACGGGACGACGCAAAAGCGGAAAACCTAGAGAGTTCATCATTCTGCAACTTCCGTTTAGGAGGCTTCTCGAAGGGGGGACTGCAGAGCTCGGGGCTCCGGTGGGAACAGAGGCTGGCGAGGGAGTGCTGCTGCTACTGCAGGCTGCAGGCGCGCATGGCTACCGGCACGGGAGGTGGAAGATGATATTCGGGAGAACGAGGAGCTCACCAGGGTGCTGCCCGTGGCGTCGCTGGAGCGAGAGGAGGAATGGGTCGACGTGGAAGAAGCGGTACTGGAAGCTCGGACTCCGGCGGTTGCGGCACGCGTCCGGCGAGCTGTAGGGACTCTATCTGGCGGCGGCCCTGGTACGGCGGCGAAGAGGGAGCGGGGAAACAGAAAGGGAAGCTAGGGTTCGAAAAAAGACGCGGCTCGGAGCGAGGATAAGAAGGAGGGGTGGTGACACGGATAACGGGCGACGGCCACCTGCTCGCTGCCGTCTGCGCGCAGAGAGGAAGAAGGAGAAAACGGCGTGAGGCGCCAGGAGGAGAAGAACAGTAACGGAGGATGAAGGGGTATGGGCCGCGGCTAGGGGAATGGGCCAGGAGAGGGCTGCGTCGTTGGGCTACTGCACTGGCACTTGTGCTGGGTTGCTGGTGAGGCTTTCTGGTTATTTCCTTTTTATTTTAATTAATTGTTTTGTTTTTTTGTTTTGTTGCAGATTTAAGCAAGCTCATAAAATGAAACTTTTTGGAAATTTTTGCAAATCTTGATTAAAGGGGAAAGGAGATGGAGAGGGGAGGGTTTTGATGGTTGAGCACAAGTTGAAGGTGAGGAAACAATACAAGAGAGAGAGAGGGGGTGGGAGAGGGTTTATAAAATCAAAGGGAAAATCCTACATGATCATGCCTGATGGGGAAAAGGTTTTCTTGGGAACATGGGGAATGGTGGAGAGGTAGAAAATATCCCACATAGAAAGATCCACTAAAAAAAGAGAAAAACAAAGGAGCTAAAGGTGGTGATGATGGTTGCATGGCCCATGCAAAATAATTAATTGCCATGTTTCATTCTTGTGAAAACAATAATATTATAACATGGCATGATTCCATGCATTACCAAAATGTGGAATATAGGCCAAGCAAAAGAAAAAGGAATTGGATCCAACCCAACCCACATGAGCTAAAGTAAATGCCAAAATAAAATAAAAGCCGATGGGTAATTAGGGTGGTGGAATTATAAGGTGGTGACAAAGAAAGGTGGTGGAGTGGAATAAAAGATATGCCCCCAACTCAATTTGGGCACCAAGCATTTATCAAGAATCAAATACAATTTACCAAGAGCCAAATACAATAATAATGCATATGAGAGAAGAACCAAAAGGATAAAGGTTTTATATGATGCTCAAATGCAAGGTGGCATGATGACATGAGCATGACATAATTATGATGCAACAATTATATGTAGGAAGTAGCCATTATATTACTAGACCAAGTAGCATTAAATTTGTTAGAAAATTGGGATGCTACAAAAAAACACATACAATGGGACTCCAATATGTGTCAAAACTTGGTAATGGAACACCAGGAACACGTTGGAATTCAACTGCCACCAGTTTGAAAGAGGCTGCATCACCACACCCACTTGAGTGTGTGTGGTCATGTGGGTCATTGTAGTTTGGAAAAGAACACATGCAATGGCACCCCAATATGTGTCAAACCATGGTCAAGAATCCCAAGAACATGTTGGAATTCAAATGCCAGATGCAATGGAGCACCAGTTTGAAAGAGGTTGCATCACCACACCCACTTAAGTGTGTGTGGCCATGTGGATCATTATGGTTTGGAATGGAACACATGCAATGCACTCCAATATTTGCCAAACCATGAACATGAAGCCTAGGAACATGTTAGAATTCAAGTGCAACATCCAGTGGAGCATCATTTTGGAAGAGGTTGAATCACCACACCCACTTCAGTGTGTATGCCCATGTGGATCATTGTGGTTTGGAAAATACCACATGCAATGGCACTCCAATATGTGTCAAACCATGGTCACGAGGTCCAGGAACATGTTGGAATTCAACTACCACATGCAATGGAGCACTAGTTTGAAAGAGGTTGCATCACCACACCCACTTGAGTATGTGTGTCCATGTGTATCATTATGGTTTGGAAAAGAACACCTGCAATGGCACTCCAATATGTGTCAAACCATGGTCAAGAAGCGCATGAACATGTTGGAATTCAACTCCCACATGCAATGGAGCACCAGTTTGAAAGAGGTTGCATTACCACACCCACTTGAGTCTGCGTGGCCATGTGGATCATTGTGGTTTGGAAAATACCACATGCAATGGCACTCCAGTATGTGTCAAACCATGGTCAGGAAGTCCAGGAACATGATGGAATTCAACTACCACATGCAATGGAGCACTAGTTTGAAAGAGGTTGCATCACTACACCCACTTGAGTGTGTGTGGCCATGTGTATCATTATGGATTGGAAAAGAACACATGCAATGGCACTCCAATATGTGTCAATCCATGGTCAGGAAGCCCATGAAAATGTTGGAATTCAACTCCCACATGCAATGGAGCACCAGTTTGAAAGAAGTTGCTTCACCACACCCACTTGAGTGTGTGTGGCCATGTGGATCATTGTGGTCTGGAAAAAACACATGCACTGGAACTCCAATATGTGTCAACACTATGGTCACCATCCCTAGGAACATGTTGGAATTGAACTGCAACATGAAATGGAGCACTAGTTTGAAAGCGGTTGCATCCCCACACCCACTTGAGTGTGTGTGACCTTGTGGGTCATTGTTTTTTGGAAAAAACACATGCAATGGGACTCCAATATGTGTCCAAACTTGGTAATGGAACCCCAGGAACATGTTGGAATTCAACTGCCACCAGTTTGAATGAGGTTGCAACACCACACCCACTTGACTGTGTGTCGCCATGTGGGTCATTGTAGTTTGGAAAAGAACACATGCAATGGAACCCCAATATGTGCCAAACCATGGTCAAGAATCCCAAGAACATGTTATAATTCAACTACCAGATGCAATGGAGCACCAGTTTGAAAGAGGTTGCATCACCACACCCACTTGAGTGTGTGTGGCCATGTGGATAATTATGGTTTGGAATAGAACACATGCAATGCCACTCCAATATGTGCCAAACCATGAACATGAAGCCTATGAACATGTTATAATTCAACTGCAACATGCAGTGGAGCACCATTTTGGAAGAGGCTGGATCACCACACCCACTCGAGTGTGTATGCCCATGTGGATCATTGTGGTTTGGAAAATACCACATGCAATGGAGCACTAGTTTGAAAGAGGTTGCATCACCACACCCACTTGAGTGTGTGTGGCCATGTGTATCATTATGGTTTGGAAAAGAACACATGCAAAATATGTGTCAAACCATGGTCAGGAAGCCCAGGAACATGTTGGAATTCAACTCCCACATGCAATGGAGCACCAGTTTGAAAGAGGTTGCATCGGTACACCCATTTGAGTGTGTGTGGCCATGTGGATCATTGTGGTTTGGAAAATAACACATCCAATGGCACTCCAAAATGTGTACAAACCATGGTCAGGAACCGCAGGAACATGTTGGAATTCAACTGCCACATACAATGGAGAACTAGTTTGAAAGAGGTTGCTTCACCACACCCACTTGAGTGTGTGTGGCCATGTGGATCATTGTGGTTTGGAAAAGAACACATGCAATGGCAATCCAATATGTGTGAAACTATGGTTAGGATCCACAGGAACATGTTGGAATTCAACTACAACACGCAATGGAGCACTAGTTTGAAAGAGGTTGCATCACCACACCCACTTGAGTGTGTGTGGCCTTGTGGATCATTGTGGTTTGGGAAATAAAACATGTAATGTCACTCCAATATGTGTCAAACCATGGCCAGGAAGCGCAGGAACATGTTGGAATTCAAATCCCACATGCAATGGAGCACCAGTTTGAAAGAGGTTACATCACCATACCCACTTGAGTGTGTGTGGCCATGTGGACCATTGTGGTTTGGGAAAAACACATGAAATGACAATCCAATATGTGTCAAACCATGGTTAGGAACCCTAGGAACATGTTGGTAAACAACTTCCACATGCAATGGAGCAACAATTTTAAAGATGTTGCATCACCACACCAACTTGAGTGTGTGTGGCCATGTGGATCATTGTGGTTTGGAAAAAAACACATGCAATGACACTCCAATATGTGTCAAACCATGGTTAGGAACCCCATAAACATGTCGGAATTCAACTGCCACATGCAATGGAGAACAAGTTTCAAAGAGGTTGCATCACCACACCCACTTATGTGTGTGTGGCCACGTGAATCATTGTGGTTTGGAAAACAACACATGCAATGGCACTCCAATACTTGTCAAACCATGGTTAGGAAGTTCAGGAACATGTTGGAATTCAACTGCCACATGCAATGGGGTACCAAATTTAAAGAGGTTGCATCACCGCATCAACTTGAGTGTGTGTGGCCATGTGGACCATTGTGGTTTCGAAAAGAACACATGCAATGGCACTCCAATATGTGTCAAACCATGGTCAGGAAGCCTAGGAATATGTTGGATTCAACTGCCACATGCAATGGAGCACCAGTTTGAAAGGGGTTACATCACCACACCCACTATAGTGTGTGGCCATGTGGATACTTGTGGTTTGGAAAATAACACATGCAATGGCGCTCCAATATGTGTCAAACCATGGTCAGGAAGCTGACGAACATGTTGGAATTCAACTCCCACATGCAATGGAGCACCAGTTTGAAAGAGGTTGTAGCACCACACCCACGTTAGTGTGTGTGGCCATGTGGATCATTGTGGTTTAGAAAATAACACATCCAATGGCGCTCCAATATGTGTAAAAACCATGGTCAGGAACCGTAGGAACATGTTGGAATTCAACTTCCACATGCAATGGAGCACCAGTTTGAAAGAGGTTGCTTCACCACACCCACTTGAGTGTGTGTGGCCATGTGGATCATTGTGGTTTGGAAAGAAACACATGCAATGGAACTCCAATATGTGTCAAAACTATGGTCAGCATCCCTAGGAACATGTTGGAATTCAATTGCAACATGCAATGGATCACTAGTTTAAAAGCGGTTGCATCACCACATCCACTTGAGTGTGTGTGGCCTTGTGGGTCATTGTTGTTTGGAAAAAACACATGTAATGGGACTCCAATATGTGTCAAAATTTGGTAATGGAACCCCAGGAACATGTTGGAATTCAACTGCCACCAGTTTGAAAAAGGCTGCATCACCACACCCACGTGAGTGTGTGTGGCCATATGGGTCATTGTTGTTTGGAAAAGAACACATGAAATGGCACCCCAATATGCGTGAAACCATGGTCAAGAATCCCAAGAACATGTTGGAGTTCAACTGCCAGATGCAATGGAGCACCAGTTTGAAAGAGGTTGCATCACCACACCCACTTGAGTGTGGGTGGCCATGTGGATCATTATGGTTTGGAGTAGAACACATGCAATGGCACTCCAATATGTGCCAAACCATGAACATGAAGCCTAGGAACATGTTAGAATTCAACTACAACATGTAGTGGAGGACCATTTTGGAAGAGGTTGGATCACCACACCCACTCGAGTGTGTATGGCCATGTGGATCATTGTGGTTTGGAAAATACCACATGCAATGGCACTCCAATATGTGTCAAACCATGGTCAGGAAGTCCAGGAACCTGTTGGAATTCAACTACCACATACAATGGAGCACCAGTTTGAAAGAGGTTGCATCACCACACCCACTTGAGTGTGTGTTGCCATGTGTAGCATTATGGTTTGGAAAAGAACACATGCAATGGCACTCCAATATGTGTCAAACCATGGTCAGGAAGCCTAGGAACATGTTGGAATTCAACTCATGCAATGGAGCACCAGTTTGAAAGAGGTTGCATCACCACACCCACTTGAGTGTGTGTGGCCATGTGGATCATTATGGTTTGGAAAAGAACACATCCGATGGCACTCCAATATGTGTAAAAACCATTGTTAGGAACCACAGGAACATGTTGGAATTCAACTGCCACATACAATGGAGCACTAGTTTGTAAGAGGTGGCTTCACCACACCCACTTGAGTGTGTGTGGACATGTGGATCATTGTGGTTTGGAAAAGAACACATGCAATGGCACTCCAATATGTTTCAAACTATGGTCAGGATCCATAGGAACATGTTGGAATTCAACTGCAACATGCAATGGAGCACTAGTTTGAAAGCGGTTGCGTCACCACACCCACTCGAGTGTGTGTGGCCTTGTGTGAAGGGAATATGCCCTGAGAGGCAATAATAAAGTTGTTGTTATGTATATTACAAGTATATGATAGATGTTTATTTTTCATGCTATAATTGTATTAATACGGAAACGGTAATACATGTGTGTTTAATAAACAAATGGAAAGTTCCTAGTTATGCCTCTCTTTAAACTAGCTCGTTGATTATCAAGATGATCAAAGTTTCCTGATCATGGACATTGGATGTCGTTAATAACGAGGTCACAACATTGGGGAAATGATGTGATGAACATTCATCCAAAGTATAACATTACTATCAAAGTCATTGAGTTTATATTGCTATAACATCATACGAAGTAATCCTAGTCCTTATACCATGAGATCATGTTAATCACTAACACTAGAGGAGTATCTTCATAACATCAAACGTCACACCGTAAAAGGGTGACTATAAAGATGGGTTCAGTGCTACGAAGGTGTTATGTAGAGGCTCATGGATCAAGAGTGAGATTTGTCCATCCCGATGACGGATAGATATACTCTGGGCCCTCTCGCTAATATCACATTGAGAATAGCCTACAAGCAAGTTATGTGATCAGTAGAATGTTATATCGCGGGAACAAGAAAAGAATGCATGTCGGTAACGAGATCAAACTAGGTATTTGGATACCGATGATCAAATCCCAGACAAGTAATATATCGTGATACAAAGGGATTAAGTTACTAGCATTAAAGGTTCTCACGATCACAGAAGTCATCGTTGAATGTGCAGGAGTCAGAATGGATCTCCAGGTCCCGCTTCTGATTATTGATCTGAGAGGAGTCTCAATCATGTCCGCATTATTCACGAACCATAGGGTGACACACTTAAGGGTTTCCAAACACCATTTGGAGCATATATATTTCAGACAAAATAATTACAAAGCGCTGGAATGATTTCGATGGAAACCGGAATTGTTTTGGGTGAAATTGCAAAAACTGGTTTTGCATGTGATATTGAAATGTTGCAAGGAGTTTTATGTGAATGTTTTTTAATTAAAGTAATTAACAAAATTATGAATAAAATAAATAAAAGAGTTTTATTAAATGAGAGTTTAATTAAATTTAGTGGAAATTTAAGGCATGTGAGTGGAAATTTGAATGGATGCTAGATTTATGTGAGTGGAGCTTCACCACATGAATGAGGGAAGAGGTGGGGGCACCTCCCCATGGTATCGGCCATGGGAGGGAGCTTGCCCCTCTCCCTATAAAAGGCCCCCTCTCCTCCTCACAAAGCACACCTCCTCGTGAATGATCTCTCTACCCCTCTAGATATATTCCCCATGGTCTCGGATTAGCGAGATCCATGTTCTCGGTGGCTTTTCATTTGGAAGGAGTTGTTGCGTCCGCTGATTCGCTAGAGCGAGGAGGTGGAGGTTGTTCGGTGGCCTGAACGTGTGTGCGAGGACGGATGCGCTACTGATTTGCGGCGCTAGGACTTCCACACGATCTTGAGATCAGCACTTGAGATCTTCAAGGGTAAGTTCCCCATGGATATATATCCACCCGTTGCTTGTATCTAGTAGATAGATCTTGGCGTATAGATCCCATCGTAGGATTTTTTTGTTTTCTATGCTGTGAACCCAACAGTGGTATCAGAGCCTGATCTATGCGTAGGTGCTTTGCACGGGTAGTACGTGATAATGTTATTGTTTCTTTCATTTATTTTGGATATTGGTGGCATAGTGGGATGAAGCGGCCCGGACCAACTTTACATGTCATCGCACATGAGACCGGTTCCATGACTAACACGCAACTAGTTTTGCATAAGTACCTGGCGGGTGTCTATCTCTCCTACTATAGTCAATATCTGATTTACAACAAGTTTCTAATAACTTTGTTATCATCGTTGTGGTTCCATGTTTGTAGGTAAGACCAATTCTTTCTCTGAAAGCTCTAAGCCATGTAAAACTTGCAATGGATAAATTAGAGGCGCCTAGTTTAGATTGTTGTTGGGCTAGTGTCATGATATGGTGATGTTGTAAGTTGATGTATGGTAGATACCCTTTCAACACACTTAACGTGTAAGTTCCATAGACATTAGCCTTACACACAAAGGAATGATAGAGATCATACCACGATGCATATGATGGTGATCAAATATATGGACCATATCATCCCACTTTACACATATGATGTTTGTATCTTATATTGCTACTTTGGCGCTTTTAGTAGCATTATAAGATGATCCCTCATTTAGATATTAAGATAAAAATGTCTTCTTCCTTAAGTATGCACCGTTTATGTTTCGCCGCTTCAAGACATCACCTGATGATCGGGTGTACTTGAATCCACGATCATATTTCGGGTGTAAGACAGTTTTACACATGCGAGTACTAAGGTTCTTACTTGGCGAGCCTAGCATGTACAGACATGGCCTCAGAACAGGTACCGAAAGGTTAACCATGAGTCATATAATTGATATGATGCCCATATTGATGCTCGCCTTTGAAACTACACCGACTCACGTGATGATCGGACTTGGTGCAGTGGATTTGGTTCATGTAATCACTAAAAAGACACAAGTGATGGTGTTTTTGAGTGGGAGTTCATTTGTAATTTGGATTAGTTGAACTCGATCTATCATAAACTTAGTCTAAACTTTACAAATTCTGTTTTAGATGGCACCACCTGCTTTTAATTTCAATTTGTTCATGAGAAAGAGAAACTTGGAATGAATGGTAGCAACTTTACCGACTAGGCCATGAACTTGAGGATTCTCCTCAATGCTGCACACAAGTTGTATGTGCTAAAAGCGCCGCTAGGATCCCCACCAGCTCCTGATGCCCCTGACAAGGAAAAGAACATTTATCTGACTCGTCAAGAGGACCACAAATTAGTTCATCACGGCATACTATATGGGCTAGAGCAAGAACCTTGAAAGCATTTTGAAAATGGTAATGCCTTTGATACCATGGGCGAATTGAAAATGATTTTTGATACCCATGCTGCCATAGAGAGTTATAATGCTTCTGAAAAGTTCTTCAGATGCATGATGGAAGAGAACAGCTCTGTTAGCGAGCACGTACTCAAAATGTCTGGGTACGCCGATAGGCCTGTGTCCTTGGGAATAACGATTCCCATTGACTTAGGCATACATTATGTTCTCCAATATCTCCCACCTAGCTACAAGAGCTTTGTGATGAACTACAATATGCAGGGCATGAAGAAGTCTCTCCCCGAGCTTCTGTCAATGCTTAAGACTGTAGAGGTGGATATCAAGAAAGAACATCAAGTGTTGATGATCAATAAGACCACCAGTTTGAAGAAAGAGAGGAAGGGTAAGCAAAAGGAAAGAAGGGTGGCAGATCTGTTTCTACACCTGAAAAGAAATCCAGAGCTGGCCCGAAGTCTGATACTGAGTGTTACTATTGCAAGGGGACTGGAGAATATCATTTTGCGGCCGGAAAGTTGGGGTGTACAGGCAACGCAGTACCCAAGTTCCTTGAAATCAGCCAGGATGACTACAATTGGTGTGCAAATTACTCAGAGGGTCTTTTTCGGCACGAATTCAACTTTACGTTTCAATACAAAAAAATCAGGCTAACGGCCGTCAAGTTGGCCCCCCGTCAGTTCTCGCCGTTATGTCACTCCCATCGCTTAGGTGGGGTGGCTGTCACGTAGGCTTGAAGCGCTGGCACAGTGGATAGGACAACTCCCCCTACACAGTGTATTGATGTGACAAAACATGGCATATGTATCGGTGTTATAATTATTTTTTGTTTACTCAGAAGCTAGAACGGCCACCGCCACACGTCTCTCCTTGGACTTCCGTCCCAATCGTTAACCACTACCGTAAAAGCGCATTGACGGTTCCACCGTTCCCCTGCCTCGCAGAAACCACTCTTCTTCTTCCTGTCATCTATCTTCTTCCCGTCTTCTCCTTGCCACCATGGAAGATCTACGCACTCTAGAGACAAGCTTCACTACCCATGACAATAAGAAGATAGACGTTGTCTACACCAATGAGGAGGAGACAGTGGTGCGTGTCCTGAGGATGTACGAGGGTTGGCTTGGGATAGACGAGGATAAGTTTGTGGGATTGGACCTCGAGTACACCCCGGAGCACCCATATGAAGGGAGTGAAGTCACCGTCGTTCAACTGGCCATGCGGAAACATGTCCTCGTCTACCACCTCTCCCGGTTTGTAGATCTGCTCTCTGGAGCTAACCGCTTTTAGGGTTTTCTCCTATTGTTCTTTATCCACTTGCTCATCTTGCAACTACTAGATTTTATTTAGGACCAAATAAATTAGGGTTTGCCTATGTCTCAATCGACTGAGATTTTCTTTAGTCTCAATCACCTAAGAAAAGTGCAACCGTAGTTAAAATAAATGTGCAACTCATTCAGTCGACTGAGAAATAGCAAAACCGAATAAATTATGACAAGACAATGCTGAGTCTTGATCTTGCATTTACTAAACTTTTCAAAATTATATTGAGATGATGATCTTGCATTGACAAAATATTTGTAGTTACAAATTTTGGTGATGACAAACTACATACTTTCAGGACTGACAGGAAATGTCCGGCCCTGCGCCAGTTCCTTGTAGAAAAGGGAATTGTTTTCTGCACTATCGATAAAACAACTGATTTTTCGAAATTTTATCAAGAGGAAATTATAATTCCTGCGCACAACTGGATCGATATTCAGAGTCTTGTCAAGATCCTAGGGGGCTCGAGGAAGGATGGAATGGCATCACTCGCAACTAGAATCCTCGATGAGTCGTATGACAAAATGAAGGAAGATTTCCCTACGGATAGGGACGATTTCTGGGACGAGTGGCCATTGTCTAATATAAACCTGAAGTATGCAGCCATAGATGCTTACATGACCTACCAGCTGTACAAGAAGATCCATTTTTTCTACGTTACCTCATGGTTTCCCCTATTTGCAAGAGGGAAGACGAGCTTAGGGGAGCCCTTTGTAGAAAATGCAGAATAGCTGAGTTTGAAGCTGAATATGCAAAGAAATCGGCTGCATCTGAAGTAGCTGACAGAGAGGCTGCAGAAGCAGCTGAAAGAGAGCTTGCAGCTGAAGAAGCAGCTGACAGAGAGGTTGCAGCTGAAGCGGCAAACAGAGAGGCTGCATCTTCTAGACAATTAGACATGTAATGCACCGCTAATTGTGCCACAGGACGCTGAAGATAGGGAAGCCAAGTCAGATGCCAGGTGGGACAAAGCAGTTCGTGAGCTGTGGAGTACCTGGAATGGTCACAGTTCGTCGCCTAGGAACGATGGCAAGCGCCTCAAGTGGTCTGATGAGGAGTGAATTAAATTTTACTTGTCAGTGTTATGTTTGTGTTTTCTGGAACTCAGTTAGCTTTCCAAGATGTCTAGCGCCTCAAGTGATACTAGTAAAATAAATTTAACCCTCGTAGTGTTATGTTTATGTATGTGTCTTGTAGCTTGTCAAGATGGTAGCTTGTTAACTGGCAGTTTGAAAGAGTGCCCTTTTCCTCTCTCGCTAAACAAATATGTTTAATTTTGCCCAAATTGGTAGCAAATCTAGAGAAGATTCTCACTTCAATATTTCATTCCCTTTTGGACCCCTTTTTGCCACCGATCAGGTAGCAAATCTAAAGCAGCAAATCACACCAGGCAGAATACATTCATTCAGAAAACAAAACAAATGTAGATATAGCTGTGCGCCGATAAATAGGATATAGCGATAGAAAGTAACAAGGTTCGATGCATTCAGCAAGAAATAGGATATAGCTAGAAAGAAGCTGCTTAGCAGCAACAGCAGCTGCCGCAGCTGCAGGCACATCCTGCAAGTGCCCGCGCCTCCGCCTCATCCCTCCGGCGCTTCCTCCACTTCTTGCTGCCCAGTTTCTTGGACTTGGGGGCCTTGGGCCTAATTGGAGGCATGCGACCCTCTTTGATGGCCACCCGCTGGAGGTTTTGGAGGTGAATGCAGAGAGCCTGGTGTTCAGCGATGTAGGCGTTGATGTTCACGGTCTCGCACTTGCCGCCTTTATGGATTCCGGAGCCCGCGGCCTCTGCATGCTTCAGTAAGGTGTTCAAGTTGGTATTGCCGGCGCGACTCGTCAAGTAGTAGGCGATCCCCTTGCGGAAGGGGCAGCTGTAGTAGGGGCCCTTGATGAAGGCGTCGTACTGGCCGGCCCGTAGCCTCCTCAACACCTGATGAGCCTTGGTGTGAATGGACTCGTCATCGCTGCAGACGTCGCTGCCGGAAACCTATTGCAAGAAAAGGAAAATGGGGGAGTAGATGATGTAAGAAGATCGAGCAATCAAAATGTGAACAAGTGAATCCTAATAAACCAAGATCTATCATCCAACGATGGGAACGGTTGAAGAACCAGGGGAGGGGAGCAAACCCTAGTTACCTCCGACCATGGGTCGTCGATGCCGGTGTCGTAGGGGTTCAGCGGAGCGATGTACTTATCTGGTCGTAGGTGCCCAAGAAGTGCGTGATCTGCTTGTGACCGGCGGGGGCCTCCTCGCCGGCGGGAGGTCCTCTTCGGCGGCTCCATCGGTAGCGGGGACGGGGGCCTGGATGGGAACGGCGGTCACCACCGATGCCTCGACTGGGGCCTGGACAAGGATGGCGGCTGCTTTCAACGCATCAAGGGGGGCTGGCGAGGAGACGGGGGCCTCCTCGCCGGCGGCCACGGAGGCGGCGATGGCCACCATATCCTCCTCGGCCATCGCCGGCGCGGACGGGGTATTCTCGGGAGTTTGCGGATTCTGGTGGGACAGTGGAGAGGGTTGCGTGGGGACAGTGAGCGAGAATGGGAGTGGGTGTGCGGAGAGGGGCTCTATAGTTAAGGTGGATAGAAGCAAGGCACGTTTCGTTGCACAACCGTGCAACGCGCCGTGCAGTCTACTGCACCGTGCACCGCAACACGCGCACGGTACATCACGTTTTTTTCTCGAGGCATGCATGGCAGTTCTGTATTGAGCCGCATGCAAAGGGCGCACACACAATTTCTATGTACGGAGTTTGACACGGCCCTAAAATTAGCGATAGTTAAAAGTGGAAATGTAGAGGGGAAGGTAGGTGGCTGTACGGCGAGATTTGTGGGGTTGTGATAGATTCGGTAAAGGGATGTGTTGATGGCTGCGAGTGACTCGATGAAGCCGGAGACGTTAGGTCTCATCGAGCTCAGCTGTTCGGCCTCTGGCTAGCGCGTGGAAGCTTCTTATGGTGGGCCCCAGTTGGAAGTGAGATTGAGAGCCGCTGCGTAAAAAATGGGATCTGTCTTATTAAAATGAAGTGGCAATAAATTGCAGCTGTCCATCGACGACTGTGCACTTGACGACGCATGTGTTGTGGCGTAGTAGTAGCAGTAGTAGGATTTTCAGACTTGATTAAACGTGACATGACCGCTCGACGACTTTTTCCATGGACGGCATCGTGTTCCCTCTTGTAGAGGAAGACGTCAAGATGGGGCCTCGTCAAAATGGTAGGTCGTTAACTAGCAGTTTGAAAGAGTACCCTTTTCCTCTCTCGCTAAACATATATGTTTTAGTTAGCCCAAATTGGTAGCAAATCTAGAGAAGATTCTCTGTTCGATAATTCGTTCCCTTTTGGACCTCTTTTTGCCTCTGATCAGGTAGCAAATCTAAAGCAGCAAATCACACCAGGCAGAATACATTCATTCAGAAAACAAAACAAATGTAGATATAGCTATGTGCAGCTAAATAGGATATAGCAATAGAAAGTAGGTTGCTTAACGAGGTTCGATGCATTCAGCCAGAAATAGGATGCAAGAAAAATATAGAAAATCAAAAGAAGCTGCTTAGCAGCAGCCGCCGCAGATGCAGATACATTCAAGGAGACATCCAACCCGTTCATGCGCCAGCGCCTCCAACTCCCTCCGGCGCCTCCGCCACTTCTTGCTGCCTAGTCCCTTGATCTCGGGGGCCTTGGGCCTGATTGGAGGCATGCGACCCTCTTTGATGGCCAGCCGCTAGAGGTTTCGGAGGTGAATGCCGAGAGCCCGGTGTTCAGCGATGTAGGCGTTGATGTTCACGGTCTCACGCTCGCCGCCTTTGTGGATGCCGGAGCCCGTGGCCTCTGCATGCTTCATTAAGGAGATGAAGTCGGTGCGGTCGGCTCGACTCGCACAGCTGTAGGCAATCCCATTGCAGAAGGGGCAGCGCCAGGGGCCGCCCCTAAAGAAGGCGTCGTACTGGCCGGCCTGCAGCCTCCTCAGCACCTGACGAGTCTTGGTGTGTATGGACTTGTCATCGCTGCAGACGTCGCTGCCGGAAACCTATTGGAAGAAAAGGAAAATGGGGGAGTAAATGATGTAAGAAGATCGAGCAATCGAAATGCGAACAAGCGAATCCTAATAAACCAAGATCTAGCATCCAACGATGGGAATGGTAGAAGAACCAGGGGAGGGGAGCAAACCCTAGTTACCTCGGACCATTGGTCGTCGATGCCGGTGTCGTAGGGTTTCAACGGAGCAATGTACTTATCTGGATCGTAGGTTCCCAAGAAGTGCATGATCTGCTTGTGACCGGTGGGGGCCTCCTTGCCAGCGGGGGGCTCCTCTTCGGCGGCTCCGTCGGTAGCGGGGACGGGGGCCTGGACGGGAATGGCGGCTGCCATCGATGCCTCGAATGGGGCCTGGACAAGGATGACGACTGCTTTCAACGCGTCGAGGGGGGTCGGCGAGGAGACGGGGGCCTCCTCGCCGGTGGCCACGGAGGCGATGATGGCCACCTTATCCTCCTCGGCCATCGCCGGCGTGGACGGGGTATTCTCGGGAGTTTGCGGATGCAGGTGGGACAGTGAAGAGGGTTGCGTGCGGTCAGTGAGCGAGAGTGGGAGTGGGTGTGCGGAGATGGGCTCTATAGTTAAGGTGGATAGAAGCAAGGCACGTTTCATTGCACCACCGTGCAACGCGCCACGCAGTCTACTGCACCGTGCACCGCGACACGCGCATGGTACGTCACGTTTTTTTCCCGGACCATGCATGGCAGTTCTGTATTGAGCCGCATGTAGAGGGCGCACACACAATTTCTATGTACGAAGTTTGACACGGCCCTAAAATTGGCGATTGAGAGCCGCTGCGTAAAAAAGGGATATGTCTTATTAAAATCAAGTGGCAATAAATTGCAGCTGTCCATCGACGACCGTGCACTCGATGACGCATGCGTTGTGGCGTAGTAGTAGCAGTAGTAGGCTTTTCAGATTTGATTAAACATGACATGACTGGTTGACGACTTTTTCCATGGATGGCATCGTGTTCCTTCTTGTAGAAGTATCGATGAGGGAGACGTCCGTGGTGTCTCACGCTGTACTATGAAGGGCACGACGTGTGCAACAATCATCGTTGGATCGCACAGAATCAACGGTTGGTGCACACGATCCGCGTGACAACTGTGATAACCAATCAGGGAGTAGCAGACAGGGTGAGCACAGGTTTGTGCTTCTACGAAAGATAGAGGGGGGGGGGAACTGAGTAGTACCAGATAAAACCAAGGGCGATACTGAGAAGTATAAAAATGGAAAGTGGGTGTCTTGTACAATGAAATACATCGTGGCATACATCAAATTATGCCAAGATAGATCCACTAGAGTTCATTGGATGTGTGTTCTTCCCATGAACCACACATGGATCCACCAGTGTCATTGCATGTGTGTCCGTCTCACAAACTACATATCGATCGACCAGTGTCATTGCATGTGTGTTCTTTTCACAAACCACGTAAGGATCCATCGGTGTCATTGCATGTGTGTTCCTCTCATAGACCACACATGGATCCACCGGTGTCATCGCATGTCTGCTCTTTTCATGAAAGACAGCTAGAGTCATTGCATGTGTGTTCTTCTCACAAACCATATCATGAACCACACCCAGTGTCATTGCATGTGTGTTCTTCTCATTAACCACACAAGGATCCACTGGTGTCATCGCATGTCTGCTCTTTTCATGAACCACAGTTAGAGTCATTGCATGTGTGTTCTTCTCACAAACGAGTCATTGCATGTGTGTTCTTCCCATGGACCACACATGGATCCACCAGTGTCATTGCATGTGTGCTCTTTTCATAGACCACATATAGATCCACCAATGTCATTGCATGTGTGTTATTCACACAAACCACGTAAGGATCCACCAGTGTCATTGCATTTGTGTTCCTCTCATAGACCACACATGGATCCACCAGTGTCATCGCATGTCTGCCCTTTTCATGAACCACAGTTAGAGTCATTGCATGTCTGTTCTTCTCATGAACCACAGCTAGAGTCATTTCATGTGTGTTCTTCTCACAAACCATAACATGAACCACACCCAGTGTCATTGCATGTGTGTTCTTCTCATTAACCACACATGGATCCACCAGTGTCATTGCATGTCTGCTCTTTTCATGAATCACAGTTAGAGTCATTGCATGTCTGTTCTTTTCACAAAACACATATGACTAGTGTCATTGCATGTGTGTTCTTCCCACAGACCACACATGGATCCACCTGTGTCATTGCATGTGTGTCCTTCCCATGAACCACATATGGATCCACCAGTCAAAAACCACGTAAGGATCCACCAGTGTCATTGCATGTGTGTTATTTTCATAGACCACACATGGATCCACCGGTGTCATCGCATGTGTGTTCCTCTCATAGACCACACAAGGATCCACTGGTGTCATCGCATGTCTGTTCTTTTCATGAACCACAGTTAGAGTCATTGCATGTGTGTTCTTATCATGAACCACAGCTAGAGTCATTGCATGTGTGTTCTTCTCACAAACCATATCATGAACCACACCCAGTGTCATCGCATGTGTGTTCTTCTCATTAACCACACATGGATCCACTAGTGTCATTGCATGTCTCCTATTTTCATGAACCACAGTTAGAGTCATTGCACGTCTGTTCTTTTCAGAAACCACATATCACCAGTGCCATTGCATGTGTATTCTTCCCACAGACCACACATGGATCCACCAGTGTCATTGCATGTGTGTCCTTCTCACAAACCACATATGGATCCACCTGTGTCATTACATGTGTGTTCTTCCCACATACCACACATGGATCCACCAGTGTCATTGCATGTGTGTTCTTTTCAGAGACCACGTAAGGATCCATCGGTGTCATAGCATGTGTGTTCCTCTCATAGACCACAGATGGATCCACCAGTGTCATTGCACGTGTGTCCTTCTCACAAACCACATATGGATCCACCAGTGCCATTGCATGTGTGTTCTTCCCACAGACCACATATGGATCCACCAGTGTCATTGCATGTGTGTTCTTTTCATAGACCACGTAAGGATCCACCGGTGTCATTGCATGTGTGTTCCTCTCATAGACCACACATGGATCCACCGGTGTCATCGCATGTCTGCTCTTTTCATGAACCACAGTTAGAGTCATTGCATGTGTCTTCTTCTCATAAACCACATGGACCCACTAGAGTTCATTGCATGTGTGTTCTTCTCATAGACCACACATGGACCCACCAGTGTCATTGCATGTCTGCTCTTTTCATTAACCACAATTAGAGTCATCGCATGTCTGCTCTTTTCATGAACCGTAGTTAGAGTCATTGCATGTGTGTTCTTCTCACAAACCATATCATGAACCACACCCAGTGTCATTGTATGTGTGTTCTTCTCATTAACCACACATGGATCCACTAGTGTCATCGCATGTCTGCTCTTTTCATGAACCATAGCTAGAGTCATGGCAGGTGTGTTCTTCTCATGAACCACAGCTAGAGTCATTGCATGTGTGTTCTTCCCATGAACCACACATGGATCCACCAGTGTCATTGCATGTGTGTTCTTTTCACAGACCACATATGGATCCACCAATGTCATTGCATGTGTGTTATTCTCAGAAACCACGTAAGGATCCACCGGTGTCATTGCACGTGTGTTCCTCTCATAGACCACACATGGACCCACCGGTGTCATCACATGTCTGCCCTTTTCATGAACCACAGTCAGAGTCAGTGCATGTCTGTTCTTCTCATGAAGCACAGCTAGAGTCATTGCATGTGTGCTCTTCTCACAAACCATAACATGAACCACACCCAGTGTCATTGCATGTGTGTTCTTCTCATTAACCACACATGGATCCACCAGTGTCATCGCATGTCTGCTCTTTTCATGAACCAAAGTTAGAGTCATTGCATGTGTGTTCTTCTCACAAACGAGTCATTGCATGTGTGTTCTTCCCATGGACCACACATGGATCCACCAGTGTCATTGCATGTGTGTTCTTTTCACAGACCACATATAGATCCACCAATGTCATTGCATGTGTGTTATTCTCACAAACCACGTAAGGATCCACCGGTGTCATTGCATTTCTTTTCCTCTCATAGACCACACATGGATCCACCAGTGTCATCGCATGTCTGCCCTTTTCATGAACCACAGCTAGAGTCATTTCATGTGTGTTCTTCTCACAACCATAACATGAACCACACCCAGTGTCATTGCATGTGTGTTCTTCTCATTAACCACACATGGATCCACCAGTGTCATTGCATGTCTGCTCTTTTCATGAATCACAGTTAGAGTCATTGCATGTCTGTTCTTTTCACAAAACACATATGACTAGTGTCATTGCATGTGTGTTCTTCCCACAGACCACACATGGATCCACCAGTGTCATTGCATGTGTGTCCTTCCCATGAACCACATATGGATCCACCAGTCAAAAACCACGTAAGGATCCACCAGTGTCATTGCATGTGTGTTATTTTCATAGACCACACATGGATCCACCGGTGTCATCGCATGTGTGTTCCTCTCATAGACCACACAAGGATCCACTGGTGTCATCGCATGTCTGTTCTTTTCATGAACCACAGTTAGAGTCATTGCATGTGTGTTCTTCTCATGAACCACAGCTAGAGTCATTGCATGTGTGTTCTTCTCACAAACCATATCATGAACCACACCCAGTGTCATCGCATGTGTGTTCTTCTCATTAACCACACATGGATCCACTAGTGTCATTGCATGTCTCCTATTTTCATGAACCACAGTTAGAGTCATTGCATGTCTGTTCTTTTTAGAAACCACATATCACCAGTGCCATTGCATGTGTATTCTTCCCACAGACCACACATGGATCCACCAGTGTCATTGCATGTGTGTCCTTCTCACAAACCACATATGGATCCACCTGTGTCATTACATGTGTGTTCTTCCCACATACCACACATGGATCCACCAGTGTCATTGCATGTGTGTTCTTTTCAGAGACCACGTAAGGATCCATCGGTGTCATAGCATGTGTGTTCCTCTCATAGACCACACATGGATCCACCAGTGTCATTGGACGTGTGTCCTTCTCACAAACCACATATGGATCCACCAGTGCCATTGCATGTGTGTTCTTCCCACAGACCACAGATGGATCCACCAGTGTCATTGCATGTGTGTTCTTTTCATAGACCACGTAAGGATCCACCGGTGTCATTGCATGTGTGTTCCTCTCATAGACCACACATGGATCCACCAGTGTCATCGCATGTCTGCCCTTTTCATGAACCACAGTTAGAGTCATTGCATGTCTGTTCTTCTCATGAACCACAGCTAGAGTCATTGCATGTGTGTTCTTCTCACAAACCATAACATGAACCACACCCAGTGTCATTGCATGTGTGTTCTTCTCATTAACCACACATGGATCCACCAGTGTCATTGCATGACTGCTCTTTTCATGAATCACAGTTAGAGTCATTGCATGTCTGTTCTTTTCACAAAACACATATGACTAGTGTCATTGCATGTGTGTTCTTCCCACAGACCACACATGGATCCACCTGTGTCATTGCATGTGTGTCCTTCCCATGAACAACATATGGATCCACCAGTGTCATTGCATGTGTGTTCTTCTCAAAAACCACGTAAGGATCCACCAGTGTCATTGCATGTGTGTTATTTTCATAGACCACACATGGATCCACCGGTGTCATCGCATGTGTGTTCCTCTCATAGACCACACAAGGATCCACTGGTGTCATCGCATGTCTGCTCTTTTCATGAACCACAGTTAGAGTCATTGCATGTGTGTTCTTCTCACAAACGAGTCATTGCATGTGTGTTCTTCCCATGGACCACACATGGATCCACCAGTGTCATTGCATGTGTGCTCTTTTCACAGACCACATATAGATCCACCAATGTCATTGCATGTGTGTTATTCTCACAAACCACGTAAGGATCCACCAGTGTCATTGCATTTGTGTTCCTCTCATAGACCACACATGGATCCACCAGTGTCATCGCATGTCTGCCCTTTTCATGAACCACAGTTAGAGTCATTGCATGTCTGTTCTTCTCATGAACCACAGCTAGAGTCATTTCATGTGTGTTCTTCTCACAGACCATAACATGAATCACACCCAGTGTCATTGCATGTGTGTTCTTCTCATTAACCACACATGGATCCACCAGTGTCATTGCATGTCTGCTCTTTTCATGAATCACAGTTAGAGTCATTGCATGTCTGTTCTTTTCACAAAACACATATGACTAGTGTCATTGCATGTGTGTTCTTCCCACAGACCACACATGGATCCACCTGTGTCATTGCATGTGTGTCCTTCCCATGAACCACATATGGATCCACCAGTGTCATTGCATGTGTGTTCTTCTCAAAAACCACGTAAGGATCCACCAGTGTCATTGCATGTGTGTTATTTTCATAGACCACACATGGATCCACTGGTGTCATCGCATGTGTGTTCCTCTCATAGACCACATAAGGGTCCACTGGTGTCATCGCATGTCTGTTCTTTTCATGAACCACAGTTAGAGTCATTGCATGTGTGTTCTTCTCACAAACGAGTCATTGCATGTGTGTTCTTCCCATGGACCACACATGGATCCACCAGTGTCATTGCATGTGTGCTCTTTTCACAGACCACATATAGATCCACCAATGTCATTGCATGTGTGTTATTCTCACAAACCACGTAAGGATCCACTAGTGTCATTGCATTTGTGTTCCTCTCATAGACCACACATGGATCCACCAGTGTCATCGCATGTCTGCCCTTTTCATGAACCACAGTTAGAGTCATTGCATGTCTGTTCTTCTCATGAACCACAGCTAGAGTCATTTCATGTGTGTTCTTCTCACAAACCATAACATGAACCACACCCAGTGTCATTGCATGTGTGTTCTTCTCATTAACCACACATGGATCCACCAGTGTCATTGCATGTCTGCTCTTTTCATGAATCACAGTTAGAGTCATTGCATGTCTGTTCTTTTCACAAAACACATATGACTAGTGTCATTGCATGTGTGTTCTTCCCACAGACCACACATGGATCCACCTGTGTGATTGCATGTGTGTCCTTCCCATGAACCACATATGGATCCACCAGTCAAAAACCACGTAAGGATCCACCAGTGTCATTGCATGTGTGTTATTTTCATAGACCACACATGGATCCACCGGTGTCATCGCATGTGTGTTCCTCTCATAGACCACACAAGGATCCACTGGTGTCATCGCATGTCTGTTCTTTTCATGAACCACAGTTAGAGTCATTGCATGTGTGTTCTTCTCATGAACCACAGCTAGAGCCATTGCATGTGTGTTCTTCTCACAAACCATATCATGAACCACACCCAGTGTCATCGCATGTGTGTTCTTCTCATTAACCACACATGGATCCACTAGTGTCATGGCATGTCTCCTATTTTCATGAACCACAGTTAGAGTCATTGCATGTCTGTTCTTTTCAGAAACCACATATCACCAGTGCCATTGCATGTGTATTCTTCCCACAGACCACACATGGATCCACCAGTGTCATTGCATGTGTGTCCTTCTCACAAACCACATATGGATCCACCTGTGTCATTACATGTGTGTTCTTCCCACATACCACACATGGATCCACCAGTGTCATTGCATGTGTGTTCTTTTCAGAGACCACGTAAGGATCCATCGGTGTCATAGCATGTGTGTTCCTCTCATAGACCACACATGGATCCACCAGTGTCATTGCACGTGTGTCCTTCTCACAAACCACATATGGATCCACCAGTGCCATTGCATGTGTGTTCTTCCCACAGACCACAGATGGATCCACCAGTGTCATTGCATGTGTGTTCTTTTCATAGACCACGTAAGGATCCACCGGTGTCATTGCATGTGTGTTCCTCTCATAGACCACACATGGATCCACCGGTGTCATCGCATGTCTGCTCTTTTCATGAACCACAGTTAGAGTCATTGCATGTGTCTTCTTCTCATAAACCACATGGACCCACTAGAGTTCATTGCATGTGTGTTCTTCTCATAGACCACACATGGACCCACCAGTGTCATTCCATGTCTGCTCTTTTCATTAACCACAATTAGAGTCATCGCATGTCTGCTCTTTTCATGAACCGTAGTTAGAGTCATTGCATGTGTGTTCTTCTCACAAACCATATCATGAACCACACCCAGTGTCATTGCATGTGTGTTCTTCTCATTAACCACACATGGATCCACTAGTGTCATCGCATGTCTGCTCTTTTCATGAACCATAGCTAGAGTCATGGTAGGTGTGTTCTTCTCATGAACCACAGCTAGAGTCATTGCATGTGTGTTCTTCCCATGAACCACACATGGATCCACCATTGTCATTGCATGTGTGTTCTTTTCACAGACCACATATGGATCCACCAATGTCATTGCATGTGTGTTATTCTCAGAAACCACGTAAGGATCCACCGGTGTCATTGCACGTGTGTTCCTCTCATAGACCACACATGGACCCACCGGTGTCATCACATGTCTGCCCTTTTCATGAACCACAGTCAGAGTCAGTGCATGTCTGTTCTTCTCATGAAGCACAGCTAGAGTCATTGCATGTGTGCTCTTCTCACAAACCATAACATGAACCACACCCAGTGTCATTGCATGTGTGTTCTTCTCATTAACCACACATGGATCCACCAGTGTCATCGCATGTCTGCTCTTTTCATGAACCAAAGTTAGAGTCATTGCATGTGTGTTCTTCTCACAAACGAGTCATTGCATGTGTGTTCTTCCCATGGACCACACATGGATCCACCAGTGTCATTGCATGTGTGTTCTTTTCACAGACCACATATAGATCCACCAATGTCATTGCATGTGTGTTATTCTCACAAACCACGTAAGGATCCACCGGTGTCATTGCATTTCTTTTCCTCTCATAGACCACACATGGATCCACCAGTGTCATCGCATGTCTGCCCTTTTCATGAACCACAGTTAGAGTCATTGCATGTCTGTTCTTCTCATGAACCACAGCTAGAGTCATTGCATGTGTGTTCTTCTCACAAACCATAACATGAACCACACCAAGTGTCATTGCATGTGTGTTCTTCTCATTAACCACACATGGATCCACCAGTGTCATTGCATGTCTGCTCTTTTCATGAATCACAGTTAGAGTCATTGCATGTATGTTCTTTTCACAAAACACATATGACTAGTGTCATTGCATGTGTGTTCTTCCCACAGACCACACATGGATCCACCTGTGTCATTGCATGTGTGTCCTTCCCATGAACAACATATGGATCCACCAGTGTCATTGCATGTGTGTTCTTCTCAAAAACCACGTAAGGATCCACCAGTGTCATTGCATGTGTGTTATTTTCATAGACCACACATGGATCCACCGGTGTCATCGCATGTGTGTTCCTCTCATAGACCACACAAGGATCCACTGGTGTCAT